>QYTT01094312.1:58312-78166 GCA_006980735.1 Dasypogon diadema
CTATATAAAATTCATTACCTTGAACCCTTCTAGGAGTGGCAGGAGTGGTCTGAGACACGGTATGCAATCCTACGAGGGGTTGGGCAACAATTCCGCCTTTCATTTGCTAACAATTTCCTTCCAGAGGGTTTTTCTCAAGAAAACTTTGTTGTTGTGGTAAGAATGAGGCATTCTTAAAATAAGCTGCGGTCTAAGACTTTGAATTGCAGAACCTATGTTGGAGTTGGTTATAGTATATAAGACGTTGAAAGATGTAACTAGGTTACGTTAATTTAAAGTGCTTTTGTATTATATCAAAAAATGTTATGACCTTTTTTGTAGATGAAGGTCATTGTCATGGAGTATTTTTTATAGAGGAAAGAAAAACCAAAAAAGCAAATAATTGCTTTTGTGTGCCATAATTTGGAAAATAATTTTTGCAAATATCCGTCTGACAGTGGTTCATAATGAAAAAGTGTTGGCTGAAGTTTCAAGAAACTGTGTACCCAGTCATCTTCCAAAAACAGTCACTTCCGAAAAATGTAGGTAGACATTTAAAAAAGAAGCTATTAGGAGGTTTCACTGTTCGTGGCTTGCTTTGAACCGAGTGCTTTGCTTGCACAATAAGTTTTTGTTTTAGAAAAATAGAGAAATTTTCTAGGAGGAAGCCCCTTGTTTACTTGGAACAGGAACTTGTTCAGGGCATTACTTTCAATGCAGATTGTTTCGATGGATTCTTCAGTGGTGACTTGGCAATTTGTTTGCAATTTAATTACATTTTTGAAATTCGATTTCACTTTTACATGCAGTGTCTGCGATTTTAATATTCATATGGATGAATAGACAAATAAGGTTTTGATTTTTCGGGGTACTCCTCTAAGTAGCACTGAAAAGACACTACAATCATTGCCTGTTTATGATATTACACGCCTGTTTAAAATTCATGAAAAGGTGCAGGAGGGAGATATTATACCCCTAGAATTTCTGCATAATATGGCGTACGGTGAAGATCTAATTTATCTAGAATCGTTTTGCGTATAGTCTAAGAAGTCCAGCGCCATTTAATTACAAAATTCTTCATATAATTTTGTCTTGTTTTTTGTGGATAGGAGCTAGAACAGATTCTTTCCCCCGCCCCACCAGCTCCCTCCTTTGCATGTTTTACTAATTAAGAGCCGCTTCATTTCGGCAAGCCCCTATAATCTTCTTGTGAACCTCGATGAACTGCATCAGTTCCTTCACTAAAAGTGTGTGTACATTTTTATACTGTTTAATTTATTTATTTCTAATTTCATTTATTGTAAAATAAAAATTCCTGAACCTTCATAATGTGTAGAGAGAGGTTTGCTGGCACCTATGGAATTATTGTCCGTTTATTAATTGTATATTTAAATTTCATAATGTAAGTCACCTATTTAACCTGAGTTTATCTAAAGATATACAAAACCTCATTAATTCTAATTATTATATTGATTTCATTTTATTAGTTTTGCTGTTATTGAATTTCTGCTGTTGCATTTTTTATGTTCATTAAATTGCTGCCGGTAGTCTGTAAAAAATACCTTTGTAAACGAGATAAGTAAACAAATAAATGCAGTGAGAAGACTGTAGAAATATTTTCTATCGACACATTTGTAGAGAAAGTTAACAATTTTCGAGCTATTGAAAAATTACAAACAACTCAATACCAACATTTTATGGCTATAGATCGATGTCGACTCCTATTCCAATTCCGAAACGAGTATTCGTCCAGATCGAGTTCATATGATAAGGAAATTCCCAAGTGCAATGAAGTGGGGCCTTAATTAATTTTAGTGGCTGTCTGTAATTGCTTTGCCTAACGAATATTTAAAACAAGTTTCCATTAGGCGATTCGGTCTTATGCTTAAGTAACTGATGTGCAAAGTGTGTGAACCAAAACACTTTGTGGAACACATGTAGGAAGTGGCAGAAGTTTCTAAAATGTTCCGGCGGCAAGGCTGAAATCATGGACACCACAATCTATGGATCTGCATATGAGTTTGCATGGAGTTCATTTATATCGTGATTGTTACTTCGTTTGTAACTAGTTCCAGCAATGCAGATTAATCTGGTTTTTATTGGGTTACCAAGGTGTGTACGACGATATACGATCACTCAACCGATCGTTAAGCAAATGTCTACCAGGTCAGTCAGAGTATATTCTAGTGAAGGTATTAACTGGGAAAAAAAAAATATCGGTTTATTTACTTTTTGCGTTTGATTGATGAGTTCAGTTCAGTTTTCTGTGACTTAAGGTGATTTGAAGGCCGTGAAAAAGAAGAAACGTGTGTATGTTAAAAACGCCACGTTATTTTTGTTAGAAAATGTTATAAAAGACTGTAATTGCGTTTGCAAAAAAAAAAAACAATTCTCTAAAAAAGCTGAAGCAATTTCATTAGTATTACATAAAAGCTATTCAACTGGAAACAATGGCCGAGATTTCAATTAGTGTATGCCCTTCAAATATTTTGACCGAAAAATACAATTAAAAGATCAAATTACTGGGGAAGAAAGTCATTAAATTAATTTGAAATTGTAAACAATTTGAATTTTGCTATTGTGACACAAACGGGGCCTGTAATTATGAAACAAAATGCTCCGGACATCCGAATAAGTCACATGGAAAGCCCACAGTAAGCATATGTAAGCATATGAGCATGAAATTGAGTATTAGAATGTATAAGATATGTATGTGTTTGGGAAATACATACATGATAGATCAAATAACTACAAGGGATATTTTTCTGAAGACAACTTCGTACCCTGATTATATGAGCCCTTTTTAGTCTGTTATACTAGACGCTACTGTATTCAGTGTATACACTTAATTGTATTTATAATTACATCAGTAGTTATTAAAAACTGAAAATTACTAAATGTCAATTTGAGTACGAAAGATATGGTGTTCATAAATTCTAAAAATTTCTGAGACTTAAGTACTTGGATAATAAAATCTAAAGTTCCCAAGACTCAAGTATTCATACTTTAAGTACTCAAATACCCAATTACCCGAGTAGAGTTATAAGCCCTAGTGTGGTGTCAGAAGACTAGAGAGAAGGGAGGCATGGAAAAATTGAGACAATTTCAGACGGCTTGGGTTCTACTCCTAAACGGTTCGAACCAAATTCCGATCAAAAAATGACAACGGCGCGGCGCTACCGTTTTTTTGTTCCATTTTTCTGCTTTTTACTTGATAATTCTTGAATCGAAACCAAAATAAAATATAAATATAGCAACAGTGTTGTCACAATACCAGATTTATCTATTCTTTTCTCAGATGTTTTAATATAATACAGATTTCCAAATTTGCAAATTGGGTAATTTTCGCCTAGCTTGAATTCAGAACTCTAAAGTTTGCGTTAAATTCTTAAATGTTTAATATAGAAGGAATGTCCATTAGATACAGTTTATACAGAATCGTACATGAACCCAAAAAGATGACAGAGTATATATTCAAATACAGGGACAATAGAAGTGTGCTATTACTCCTCTCGTAATTCTGAACTTTTTATCATAACATGTATACATCGCTTATGTATCCCAATTGAGATTTTCTAAAATAATTTCACATTATTCAAGCTTAAGTACAATAATTTTATACAAAAGGGCGATTTATTGAATAAGTAGAGGCAATAAACCTATCAGTGATCCGAAAATATCACTAGTAAAAGCATCAGGTCGTACAAAATTTACAGGAAAATTTAAAATATGTACGAATAAATTTCACTCGGACGTTTTTGTTACCTTCGAAACCGGTGTATCTGTGCTCTATTAATCTTTCCGCATCCAAATCCAAAAATACATCCGAAAGGTTTCTGAGCTATGAAAACACAAATCACACGTAAAGTTTTTTATGCAGATTTTTAGAACTCAGACGAGTTTAGTTTCTAACCATATTTTCTAGCTTGCAGCAGTTTCGTTTGGAGTTCTACGAGTTCTGCACTGTTCAAATTTGTCCTTTATAGTTTTGTGTTTCTTGCTTTGTTGCATTTAGTTCAAGAACACCTCAAGGTTTTGAATTTCATTTGCAGAGCAAGAAAAAAGAAAACGTCTAACATCAGCAAAGACAGAATATCCGCCGGAAGAAAATCTAATTTAACTTTGAAAATGAACACCAGGGCGGAAAGCGATTGCTTAAATTCATCTACATTATTTCATGGTAGGCTTTTTTGCTTGGCAAAAACAATTTCCAGTGCTAATTATAAGTGAAAAATGTAAATTGAGTGAAATTTATTCGTGGCACGTTTCTTCTTCCTTGCCTTTCCTATGTGTATAAAAAAGAGGCAAACGTGCAACTTTTTCACGATTTATGCTTCTTTTATTCCAATCTTTTTTTCGTTATATCTTTATCTGAAAAGAGATCTGGAGATATTCTCTCGAGGAATTACATCTAGAAAAGACCACCATCCCATTTTGTGTATGGCAAAAGATTACGCAATGACGGCAAATCAAATAGTGAATTGCGTAATTGTGCAAAGAGCTTATCATGTCTGTTTTTTATGCAAGCCCACTGTTGAAGTGGTGAGATTGTGAATCAAATCCACCGCAAGATGTTATTACACGGTTGCATGCTTTTTGTTTTTTTAAAGTCGAATGTCAGAAAGGCTGTTATCTAACTGAATGACACAGGGGATATCTTTATTTCTCTCAGAACATAGATAAATGAGGTGTGTTGGTAGATAGGTGCAGTACACGCAGACAAATTTAGTGTATTACGGTGAAATTGGGAAATGTAGTGAAAATGGGTAGTTATTGGCAGGTGGAAAAATGTTTGGATGGTGAAGAAACTTTTCTGCAGGTTGAAAATTTTTACTTGTATGTGTTTTGCTGCTATTACGAACGCAATTCATATTCCAGTAAGAAACTGACCTATAAATGATCACGGTAATGAGTAATTTCACGGAACAATAACAGGAGTCGCTAGCATTAATGACTCGGTAATGCAAAGGGTAAGGTAACAGAGAATATTGATGGCGGGGTAATATAAAAAATATTGCCTTTGTTTCTTAATTCTGAACGAAAGTTGTCAGATATTTATAAGAAATAGAATGGCAAGAAAAGTTTAATACTTAAATTAAGTCTTATCTTTACCCTTACATTTTTTTTCAATGTATCAATGAAAGAATAATGTAACAAAGAGTAATTCGTGAATTTATAACATTCCTGTATTAAAAATCATTGGTGTTGGGAACGCATAGTAATGTGCATGTTCATTACCTCATTAGTGAAGTAATGAATCCATTTCCTACTGAGATCTTACAGCCCACGGATGTGGCTATTTTCGACAGTCTGAAATTAAATTGGAAGAAGCATTGTTACAATATAACAGACATGAAACACTTAGTTTTTCACCTTCTATTATATGTCTACCCTAAGACAAAAATTAAATAAACGAAAAAAGAAATAATTCTCTTAGATTTCAATTGTTAAGGGTGGTGCAGTTACTGGCTTGAAATTGGCAACCAGTTGAACGCTTCTAGATACGAAAGAGTGTTTGTAACTTACTCCTACACTTTGCTACACCATTTGCTGAATCACTTCATATATCCTCGAAATAATTGAGTTTTGTTGCTCTTACCTGAAAAAAGAGGCAAAAATTACAATTCACGTAGCAACAGGAATCAACGAATGTGTATAAATCGTGTTCGGTTTCATGTAGAAATAAAATCAACAGCCCTTGGGCTTAATGTGGTGGAAACTAGTAATTTCTGAAGCGTTTCGTATAAATGAATAGAAAATCCATTTCCTCATCCCCCCACTCGAATCAAGGGTATAGGTTAAAAGCCACAATCGACAATTTCTGTCGTTGTCGATAAATAAAGGCGTTCTTAGGGCCAGGATTGTTGAGAACAGCTAAAGGCATAAATGGAAGTACAGAGAGCCCAAGTGGCTTCTACTTAACAGCCCATAAAGGGAATGAGTAGTTTACCTCACGGCCATGCTGAAACTATGGTAAAGTAAATTTATATACTTATATGCACTTGACTGTATATCGGGTTTGTGTAAACAGAGATTGTAAAAGAAGACTGTCTAAGATATCGAAGGGATTTATTTAGAAAGACAACAACGAGGAATAAAAACCCAAATCTTCTCCTTGAAATTCATTCTTGGTGGAAGGATTTTCTCAAAGTTCAGATGGAATGAGTGAAGGACTGCACTTTGGATAGGATTTCTTAGGCTTTGAATGAATGCATACCGAATCTTGATATAGGAGGATTTAGATGGATCCATTCAAGTATGTAGTGTAGAAATGTAAATAAAGTTTTTCTGTAGTTGTTTAATTGCTTGAAGAAATTTTGAGAATTTCAAGGATTATTATAGATTTCCTGCAGAGGATTTTACGGTTTCAGTTCCTAATAAAATTAAGTGAAAAAAATTCTTTTCGTTTGAAACAAACTCTATAGTCTATCTTTGTTGCCTCGTAATTTTGCTGCTGCCTGTTAGTGCAATATTCAAATTGAAGTGATTTTCATGAAGGATATCATAGAAAAATAGTCCAGAATATTTGCAGAAATGTTTAAAATTAGGAGTAATGTTGTTGATCTCTTGAAGAAAAGGCGGAAAGTAGTCCCAACAAGATTCTCAAACCTCTAAAGAATATTTATAAAAAGGAACTATATGCTGTGCAGTGCTACGCGAATCTATACTCCTTACTCTTAATTCGAAACACTTGCTTAAGTCCTCAATTAATGAGAACAACCTTTAATTGAGTTTATTGACACAATCCAATCGTACATTAACGACATTTTCAGTCATCATTAAACATATCCTTTACGTGGAATTACTCCTCCAACTAAGATTTGTTATACCTCCTACCCACGTTTTTATCGCGTATATCCATTTCCCATGGATTGGAGAGAGAGAAATACCACTTTTCCTGGATAAAGTTGACAGCAATATGATACAACAGCACTACACTAACTGATAAAGTTTTCCACGTACAAAATGTTTCCATCGTCGACGGTTTGAAAGGAACTAAGCACAATCTCCAATACGTGGGATGCATTCAAAGAAACAAAGGTAAAATGGAAGTAAAGAGTCTTGGAGACGCGGAGGTAAACTTTCGAGACATAAACTAAGCCACTTATCCGTTACACCAAGATGGAAGGGAATAAACTTTCATCATTATACCACTAGGTGCCCTTTAAAAGGTACACCAGTTCAATCGTTTGTTCCTGTCTGTTGTTCTTGTTGCATATGGGGTGGAAGTCTACAGATTGGAGGAGGTGTATGTCGACAGCATATGCCGGAAGTATGGTTCTTCAATTATTATCCGCATCTGACTCATCGATTTTTGCCATGCTTATCGCCTTCCCTTGTTGGAAATAGAAATGAAAGGATAGCTTTCCTTCATCTGTTTCATCTGTTGTGAAGCTATTTATGAGAGGATAAGGATTTCCAGAGTTGTTTTCATTCCAACTATGTTCTTGCAACAAATTTCAAGCTGACAGTATCGCAAAACTGTCGCACTTTAATGTTTGTACGTGTTATACGTGCACAGGGAGAATTTTAGATGGTTTTCAGTTTCCAAAATATAAATGGAAAATGAGAATTGAAATTAATCTGTAATATTTACGGTCGTTTTACAGTACTGGCGAATATAAAACTGCGGGTGGGATTGGTCTGAAATGATGGACAAATGACAAAGTCGAAGAAATATATTTTTAAAAACAACAAAATTCTGAAATACGGAAACACTCTTTTCATTTTCGACTATCTCAAAACTTTCATCCAATGTAATAAATTAAAGCGTTGAAATTATTTAGAAGTATAATTGATCAGAGTTATTGACAACAGTATATAAAATGTGGATCAAAAGTCAATTCAGTCAGAAAGAAGGTCAATTATCATAAGGTAGTGTGATCTAATTAACTGGCAACAATTTCCATCTGAACACATTTCTACTATAACAGATCATATTAATAAATAAGAAAAAAGCTAAGATTCTAATACTGATCCTTATGGTATTCCACTGAAGAATACAAATGCGAAACTACTTAGGCTGATTAGTTAATTGCACTCTGCCAAAATATTCCTAACTTGAAAGAGTATTGACCAACTAAAACCGAGAATTTCCTGGAACAGAATATTGGAGTTAGTGTTGAGTACGGTATAGGCGATAAAAATTTCTTACGTCTTGCGATAATTTTAAATATGACGACCTCATTACCACAGTAACCTATTACCATTGTTCCCCAAACATTTACAAATTTTTCTGCACACAATTTGTCCAATAATACTTAAACTTCTGGAGTGATCTCTCCTCTCGCTGTAGATAATTCGCTTTTGTGGTAATGAGAAACGAAAGTCAGGTAATCGTGTAGAGAAATCTGCTAATATGCACGGACAGATATAAAAAATTTTTAGAATTCTTTTTACACGCGTAAGGTAAAATGCATGTAATGTTTACACCAAAAATAAAAAGTCGCTGAATTACTTAAAATAAACACGACCACTCGAAATATATTTTCTTTGTGCACGTAGCAACAACTTCTGTAAACTCTTAAGCCCTCAAGGTTGTCCGGTTATTATACTCCCAGAGACCCAGCTGTCAGTATTAATTATAAATTTCTGAAACAATGATGCAAGTCTTTCAAGTCCCAAATCCTCATTCATTAATTCGAATCGAATTGAAATTAAATAAATAAAATTCGTGAAATTCACTTCCTTTCGAATGAAATTTTTTTTACTTGATTGCTTTTGGGCAGCGACAGCAACGAAGTAGGTACGATTGCATAAATCCATTCGATTAGCTTGTCTTACTTTGCCCGATCAATAGTTACTGTGATCGTGGTCTCTGTGGTGTTGATATTCACGATCACGAATTAAGGTAACGTTGCAAGAAGCAGAAAAAACTTTTACCGCAATGACCCCAATTGTTCAACGTATGAGTGAACTCACGATATGAAACTGCTTAAAATTTGCATCAGCCTACAATTTAACTGGTATTAAAGTGAAGTATTTTGAAGAAAAACATGTGGAAAAGTGAAAATCTTTTTGGGTTGTGTCTGGTGGATTAATTGTTGTAACCACGCAAACCGACTTCCATAGTCTTTTCTTACTGTGAGTCATTTTGTCGATTGAAATGATATCATCCTGGGCTCGGTTAACTTATTTTTACATTTAAATGGAGAAAAGGTTTGCATCACAACACAATGGACTTCATTGGATAGTATAATATAGTGTTTGTTACTTCACTAGGACTCTAGGAGAGTTTCTGGCATTCTATGAAGAACAAGAACACATGGAGATACATTTTTATTTATATTTTCCAGCATCGAGCAGAAGAAGGATGAGTAGAGATTCGGGATCAAAATTTTGCTTGAAGTGGTTTATGATTACCTTTCGGTTGATATTCTTCACATCTACAGTGAGTAATGGTAGATTCATGCGGCCCTGCTAGATCCAGGGTCGAAAAGAGTATTTCACTGCGAAATTGGCTGTGTGTTTCCCCATACTATGCCTGGGAGCTATTGAAACATCCTGGAGTATGCATACTGCCCCAGAACTGATACTTCCATATAATGGATTCAGAACGGATGTAAATGTAGGGGATGAGAGGGTTCTCAGAGGGTGCGGACATACTAAGGTTGCGAGAAAAGTCTTCCTTATAGAAAACAACATATTTAATATATAAATTTTCGAGAACCTCTCCAAGAACGAATTTCAATTCCACCCCAAAAATGGGAACCTTTATCCATTTCCAGAAACCACTAAAGTCGTTATCTTTACTGGATTAGAACTGACGAATTGTTCCCAACTGGCCTGTTGCAATATATTTTTTTTAGGCAAATGGGCACTTAATTATTTCCTGGAATGTATGAAGGTTATACCCTCCAATGCTAAATGCAAAAAGGAAAAGGTCATTTTGTCCCCATAGACTACCCCGCATTTTACCTAATGACATTAACTTCCTGACATGAGAAATTCTCTCCTGCTGTTTTCCAAACACTTCAGGCCATAATCCATGATAATCTGTCCCTAAAGCACACGTCGTTATCTTCTTTTGGATTGACGCCTAAATAAGGTTGTTGAACTGTTCAACCCCGAATCTTAATATTAACCTGAAGTATCCTTTTTGTAGCTTTTCTTCAGCCAAAATTGCCATCCTTAACAGAGCCTATCGGTGAAAGAGTCGGATATCCTTTTCAAAGTTCATTGAAACTGTACCCGAAGGGGGCAACACAGCTTTTGCCAGAATAAAATACCACAGAAAATGAATGAAAGAAGTTTCGAAAATGAAAACGCCAAGAAAAGAAGGAATAATTCGGTCGACGGTGTACGCCCCTCTTTCAGCAACCCAAATATGCTATTGTATCCAGGATAAATACAGGAGCTTCCACAAAAAGAGCTTACATTAGCAGCGAGGTGCACCCCGTATAGCCGAAGTTATGTGGTCCAAGTTGTATCAATTTGGATCTCAACTTCCTGCCACTCCCCGAACAATGGGTGGGTCGAGATGTCTTTCCCATACTCTATATTTGGAAGGTTGCCATGGATCCTTTGGGATTTTATTACTTTTTCTTCTACCTACGTGTATTTCTGCACGTAGAAGTACAATCCTTGTGGTGGTACTCTGAAAGGGGAGTGCGTGTGTGATTCAGGGAATTCCATTCATAAATTTACAGTTAGGGTCACAATTAAAGGACGCGGCAATTTAGAGTTGCAACTTCCTATTATAGCCAGGGAGTATTGGAAGCTTAAGAGTCACACATGTTGGAAATTACGTGGAGATTTTCCAGTGTCCGTAGATGCAGTCGTAGTTAAGTGGAATTAGCTGATGGGAAATGTTAAAAAGGTAAGTGGAAATTCGTAATCCTCTTAGTGTTCTTCTAGTCGTTTGTGTTTAGACTTTAAGCGGATAAGTACTACATTTTAAGTGAAGTGGAAGACGACTCTGGGGAATAGAAAGTTACCGCAGAGGTAATGGATCGGGTAATGAAAATCTTATAAGAAATTTTCTCCTGGGTGCTTTTAGATTTTTATGAAAGGTATAAGCCTGAGGAAAACAGAATGTAATGAAATCCATTACCGAGATTATATCAGAATCTTAGAATTTGAAAGGGACCCACACTCACTTTTACGGGGTAATTTTTAGAGTTATTCAATATTAAATAGGAGGGTTCGTAATGTTTATGGTATCATGGGATTGCGATTTTCAGTTCGTGTAATAGCAAAGGAATATAATTAAATTTGAAAGCTTAATAAAGTACCTAAATGAGATGAGCTAGATGGTAGCATTCATTAAAAACAGATTGGTCAGGATAAAACGTAGTTTAGTAGATTTAATTGGCAGTAGGATTGTAGTAGTACTATGCAATTGTTCATAGGAGATGGGAGCATATTGATGTCAATTTTAGAAAGTTGAATTATTTAGTACCTTAACCAAGTTGGTTGTGACAGACAGACAGACAGACAGACACACGAGTGATCCTATAAGGGTTCGTTTTTTCATTTGGACGTACGAAACCCAAAAAATAGAAATCTAACATTAATTGGTGATGCAATGACCTTGAAAAGAATTAAATGAATCATAATTGGTGTGCAGTTAGAAGAATCACATATGGAAAAATTTTCATGATGAGCAGGTGCAACACTTGAGTAAATAGAGTCGTAATATCGATCCGACTGTTATAACAACGCAACTATTGTAGTCCTCATCGTCTAAATCAATCTCTCAATAGCAGTAGCAGTAGGAAGTTTCTCCAACATGTTTTGCACATAATTCTCAGAATCACAAAAAATAAAAAGGTCCATATTTCAGTGGATGATTGGTTTTGATTTTAAAAATTTTGATCATTGAGCTGACTACTGTGAATACAACAGCACTTTTCTACTATATATTCAGCTGGCAATTGGGATCGACAAAATTGTTTCTCATGTTGAAACGGTTGCTATTGAAGTATATTTGGTTGTATTTTAAATAGAAAAAGTTGTCATAGGTTTGAAATAGTTGACGTTGATTTTTACTTGGTTAATCTTGGTTTTGAAATAGATGTGCTTAATTTTGATTTGGTTGGTGTGGAAATTGATTTGGTTTGTCTTGATTTTGATCTGGTTTTAGTTGTTCTTAAAATGGTTGCATTTGGAGTCTAAATACTGTATAAAGTAAAATGGTTTCAGTAGACTATTTTAAAAGAAGAAATCATAGTAAGTAACAATTCGGGTAAGTTTTTAATGCAAACTACACAGTCCATACAAGTAGTTAAAATGCCTGTGTCCAATCCGAAACATAAATAGAAATAGAAATTGCAAATCCCGTTTGGAGAGAAATAAGAAAATAATTAGTGCTACTCTCCAATTTTTTCAACAAATAGTATACAATTCTCGTACATAGGTCAACATTTAGTCAGCTTATTTTGTAAGTTAAATCGCACAGAAATAGCAAAGGTCTGAAGTTAGAATTTAAATCTGACGATTACGATTAACACAGGTTCGAAGTCACAAGGAAACCCCATATCTGAATGAAAAACGCATTTTAGTTTAAAGATTTGAGGCATGTTAAATGTAGAAACATTGTTCCGTTTATTAAAGTCGTGTTTCAACACTTTCAGTTTTTCAAAGTGTCTTAAAAGTCTTGACTTTTATAATTCTCTTGGCTTACCACTTTTCGCATACCATGAAGTGTTAATTAAAAATTATTTCAACAGAACACTTCATGAGAAAAAGAAACTCGAGTAATTCTGAATTTAAGAATGAAATTTTCCACATTCTTTTCTTGTTTTTCACTCCGCTGACTCAGACATTTTGCTTAAAATTTATTTAAAGGTAATTTAACTCATTTTAACAAATATAACCGCATTCCATAAAATGTTTAATTACTTTTGACTGCAACATTCACTAGAATCAAGTTAATGTACCGTCCATATCAGAGGAAACCAATAATTTTCACCAGTTTTGCCCTGGAGTGGGATACCTATGAGTTTCCACAATTTTCTACCTCCATTAATGGTATAACTCTTTGAACGAACGAAAGTCATTAGTTCATGTAACCAGGGAGGAAATCTCATTGCATGTGCTGAACTGAGCACAATTCGAGTTATAATTAAGGCCATGTGACCAGGTAATTTCGAAGAAAATTTTTCAACCATGTTGTTAACGAATTACATTTATTGCAACATTCTTTGTTTTTTTTGGAATTCTATTGATTATATAAATTACTCGTACGTAATAAATTGGGTATATGTTGTGAACTGGTTTAAATGAAGGAAACTAAGAGAATTTTTATGCATTACGTGGATTGTAGTACAATAAAGAGTGTTCCTGAATCTTCGGGTTTCAGTAGCTGCTTGAATTATTCTATAAAAATTTTTCCTTAAATATTTAATTTTGTCCATTAAATGTTTGCAATCCGGGCCTGCTTTAACAAGTAGTGTATACATACAACTCTTAGAGTTAACTTAGTAATAGTTGAGGCGTTCTACTAAGAACAGAATACAGATTATGGTCATTGGGGTATCGTAATAAAGATTACCTCAGTGCTTCAGAGCCCACTATAATTTATGTGTCCAATTTACAACATTGAATGTTAAGAAACAGATGAACTTTCATCTACTCTAAAGGAACTATATAACAAGTAATAAGAGTGATTATTATTATTAAAGGGTATCCTAACTTTTATTAAAGATGCATAGCCGCTTTGTCCTCCACCTTTTTCTAATTATCCATTGAGCTAATAAGACCCAAATGTACACTTCACGCAAAAAAATTATGGCATGGTTTGGTTAGTGGTGGGATGTACAAACAAATGTGACAATACAAGTCCTCCTAAAAATAATTTTGAGGGGAAGAAAGATTCCCAATCCTAATCACTCTAAAAACCTAAATCAATGCAACCCATAGAGAGGTGGCTAAGCCTGTATAACAGTAGAGTAAATTAGACTAGTAATCCCAACCTAATATTTAAATTACAGATAGATAGATATTATAGATAGATAAGATGATGTCATATCCTAAAAAAAGAAACTCCACCATTTTCCATATAAAGAAACCGGTTCCATTAAAATGTTTCACCCTTATAAAATTTTCAGAAAACCTCACAGCTCTCAGTCTAATTCACTTTAAATGTCAGGAGCTCCTACATCAAGGATACATCATTTATGACCTAAAGGCGGCAGAATCCGCCTACTTCAAGTATATATCCATTACCCAGAATTGGCATTTTGATTCCCTACACATCCATTTGGAGCAGATAATGCCACAAGCATAGCAGAGCCGAGTATTTTGGCAAAGCTCCAATTTACCATGCTCGACAATATGTGCATGACTCATAGTGTTCCGTACACTATAGTCTTAACTTTCGGCCAATAAAAGATCAATTCTTAGATTAATCTGAACACGTCCAACAACCACTATAAACAAGGTACTTCCCAGGAGGTTAAACAAACCATTGGGATCACTTCCAATAGGTAACTGTAAGCTGTCTTCCAAATAGTTTAAACAGGGCATTCTAGTAATGCACCTAAAATGCAATAACCACCGCTTAAAAATAAAAAGGAATATCAAAGAAGAGGACAGGAATCACTTGCTTGGGAGCTAACATCAGGACCAGTCCTCAAATGCCAGAAAGTATTTTCCAAAGAGTTAAGCACACAAGAATTTTCCTCATGTTCCTTGGGGAACGGAATGCTTCTTGTTACTTTACTTGAGTTGAGTTTTGAGTTGCCTTCAGCTCAGCTTAGACCGGGAGTGCTGTTGGCAAAACTCTTTCATTATATCATTTATATTGCATCACTCACTTTGCGGACTTAATTGAAAACTCGACAAAAGCAGTTTCCTGTGCAGTGCACGTTTACGATGATGTCGAGGGTTTTTGGCACGTGCTCTAGTGCACCTCAAGGGGATCACCATTCAACAAATTTCCAGCTGATCTTGAATTAATTTGGACGAGGTATTTTTAGGTAAGGATTTCTATTTAGAATTGTGAGGACTACCTACCTCTTTGAGTCATACTGAAGAGGTCTAATATTTAATTCTTTTCAACACTTTGCCGCCTTTTCGAGAAAGTATATTTCTCAGGCAAAATTAGCTTCTACAGTTTAAGTTGTGAATATTTTATATAAATACTTCTTTGAATTAGTTCGTTATTTGTGTAGCACTTCTAAGTGTGCTCGTGGTAATTCAATTTATTTTATGAATATGTACGCTTCAAAATCTTGAGAATTTGGAGAGTTATGTCACAGAAGACATTTTAGACGACAGAACAAATTTTATGAAGATTTAGGCAGCAGTTGCGCATAATGGAAATATTTAAAGGCCGACTAGGACATTATCTTCTATCCTTTAATCAAAAACATCCAATCATCTTGCCGAAAGACAACCACTTAACAGATTTTGTCATTGACAATTATCGCAAGGCAATACGGAGGCATTTAGCTAACTTTACTTCCCGTCCGCAATAAGTACTGTTGGAGGAGCAAAGTTAGGCATTTCGTACCGAATTTGCGATATAAACTCAATAATACCTTCAGGTGTTGAATTATGGCCCTGAGATAATAAGGAGGCTTCACGTGGGAAGGTTATCTTCGCCATTTATCCAGGTTATCAAAAAAATAAATTCCCTCCCATGTAGCATTCAACTCTTGAGCTCCCCAACTCCCTGTGTTGCTGGGATATAATTAAAGCCTCCTATTGATAAACTACTGCCAATTTATCTTTTCCTTTTCGTGCTGCCTCGCAAATTATAATAGATTTTCTTCACGTCCCATTTGTAGTACTTTTCGTAATTCATTCGTTTTCATCCTACGATAAGCTCCCTTATAAATATTTATGTATCTCTAAATCCCAAAAATTTCCAATCCCACCAAAACTTGAGCAAAAAGCTTATGAAAATTTTCCAAGTTTTCCTTTGGTATAATACCTCTGCATTTTGAGGACGTTTGGGTTTGTTGAAATTACAATTTTTTAATCTTTTAAGTAATATTTAAGAATTCGACTGAATCCAAAACTAGAATTGTGTAAATTCTCTCACGGGAACTTGTCTAACGTCCTATCCTCTGAAATAACTAGGTTAATCGACAGCAATCAACCACTATGAAAATCCCTCATTTAATTCCTTCCCTCCTGGAAAGGAGACTTTTGATCTCTAAGTTCTAATTCCGAAAGCTTTAGTGGAAGGTGAATGAACGCCGCCGCCGCCAACAAACTTCTGGACATTTTAATTTGCCAAGTTTGGAATCGAAGGAGTTTCACTCTAAAAACTGAAATTTGAAATAGTCGCAAAGGCAAACAAGCCTACGGGAATAAGAACCAAGGAAAGCCACAGTTGATGGTGTTTGTCAGCGGGTCCTTAGAACAGTTGTTGTTGTTGCTATAGTGCCTCATTTCAATCGAAATTTTGTTAAAAACCACCGTCCTTGAGATTGAAGATTCTATTTAAATTAAACCCCCCTCCCCCCGAATTCTACCTACCCATTTGGTTTATTTCTTGAAGGAGGAAAGCTAATTTAAGTGGATTTGGGATGGAATCGAAGCGTGACCTAGTAAAATATTTGGGGAGTGGAAAGGATGAGAAATTCGTTTTTTATGCATGACTGCTTGAAGAATTGATGACAGACTTCCTTTCTAGCCGGGAGTTGATAGATATTCTCCTTCATCTTACGGCCTTGTTAATATCTTGTCTGAAACTTTTATCATATATTTTATGGGAAAAGTTTTTTCTGCAAACAATAGAGACATATGTCCTAAAGGGGAACAGATAAATAAACCAGACAACAGATTTCAGAGAGATATTTCTTGATGTACCCACAACTGGGTAGATGTGCCAGAATTTCAGGACTTCCTATTTGAATATTTTCCTTTTTTATATATGATTGATTTCTTAGTTTTGGTGGATGGTATTTACCCATGGTATAGAACTGAACTACTAAATGAAGACGTCTAACATTGCAAGAGCTTTTCAGAAATGAGAATTTCATTAATGCTGAATTTCGAGTCATCAAGCTTTTAATGCTAAGCAAATTCTATTGTTTCTACATTTAATAATGGCCTTAACCGCCGCTTTTTTTTATATCACAGAAGATTTTGTCAATGAAGTTTTAGATTTTTGTGTTTATCTCTCTGGACTCCTGAATTACTGTTACTACTTCCTATCAAAAATGTCTCGTTAAGAAGAAAAATGTCTACTACCCAAAGGACATCCTAACATTGGATTAAATTTTCTGCAAAACTATCAAATATCCTCACCAGATACTTCTTGGTACTGAAAAAATTATGAGATTCTCTAATCTTTAGAATAAATCTCCTGGTCGTTGTTTCCACATAAAATGGATATACCTTCATTTATTTCCAGACAAAGTCATTATGATTGTCTTCTCAACTGAATAAAAGGTGAAATTCTTGTGATTAATTGAGTGGAATAAGATTAAAAGCAATCTCAATTCCTTTTTTGGACAATAAAACAAGGGACGTGGAAATAAAGCACAATTGAGGACCCAACACATTTTGTACTTACCGAAAAGATCTTTTGGGGTTTTCCAAGAGAATCTCTAAGTGAACGTGTTCATCTTTGACATATCTGAACCCTTGTTATTTGTTGCCTTCGTCTTAGCTTGACACTAATTTCTCTTCTTCATCTATTGTTAGTGTTGGTGAAAATATTTCAATTACGTGCAGAATGAAGGAAGCAACAAAAACTTACGTAGTAAAAGCACTTTATATTATGGCATTGATTTATTTGAATAGTAAAAGAGCAGCAATTTAAGTTGTCAGCTTTTGGCAATATCTATGTATATTCCTTTTCATCTTCCTTATATGTATACTAAAGTAGTCTTTATAACGGATTTTACATAGTTCAGGTTTTCTAGAAATCTTAATATTGAAGACTGAGAGAGAATAGAATTATGAAATTTAACAAATGTAGTTCTCATAGCCTAAAAATCAATGTTCATTTGAAAGAGCTCCCGAAAGGTAGTTGAAAGTAGTTTAATCGACACGACAGTTTTTAAAAACAAATGTTATCGATATTATGGGACAAAGGTACTTACCGAAAAATGTAAAAATTTCAAAATCCCTTACCTGCAAATAAAAAGGAAAATAAAGCTTAGTAAATTGGAACTTGTTCACTTTAGTAGTAGCACTAAGCAGATAACAGATTAGTAGATAGATCAGATAGATTGGATTATGTGTTTGTATGCATACAAAGCGTTTCCTTTCATTCTATGAGAATATTAGGTGATACTAGTCATATGTCTGGTAATAATACATTTCCTGATAGCCAGAATCAATGAAACTACACAGAGATCTTTCAAACCCGTATGGCATATGATTACCACATCCAAAGAAAGCTAGCGACTAGCGACTACCGGGGCATCGTTTACGTTAACTTGAAACCTATAATGTAGAATCATGTATTAAAATTTTCTTGAATTCAAGGGGAGTTGATTTTCAGCTTCCCATGTATATTTCTTCATCTGCAGCTGTGTAAAATTCCCGTAGATGGTTGATAAAAATAATAAATAAAAGTGGATTTAGAATAGAACCTTATGGAACTCCAGGTGCGACAGCCTAAGCTTCGAATGCCTCATCATTGTGTTTTATTGCCTGCTTTTATTGAAGGAGTAATTTAAATTAACATATTAGCAGAAAATACAAGTCTAAACCGAGAAAACTGCTTTTCTAATTGTGCCTTATGATTGCTGCTGCTGAGCGCTTTAATGAAAACCCATAATCCCAAGATGGCAACCCGAGGTGTATGAGATCTTGAATAGGAACCATTTGTAATCTCTAACATAGCTGCTTAGTGCTTTGGTACTGTGACATAGACAAAAACTGAACTGCAGATCGTTAACCTGAAGGTATTTAACCATTGGCGAATATATACATTTTTCTCACACTTTAAAAAAGACGCAGCAACCTTGTAAAAAAGCTTTTCCGGTAGGACTATATAACATTTCTATTTACGTATCTAATAAAAATATTATAAGGAGATAAGACAGAATTAAAAATGATATAGACAACAAGCTCTGGCTTTGAAGGATCTCATATTTGCTTTGAAGTATGAAAATTAATTTACATTTTCATAGAACCATTCAAAAGATAAAAAGACAACTTTCCACTTCACGTGCAAACTTGAACTTACATTTCTCCATGGCATCATTTCGTCTAGACGTATCCATGGCAATCTATATTTGTTGAAATTAAATATCTCCGTCTAGTTAATAAGAAATTCAATATCCTTAACGACGTAATTTTCCACTTCCAATAAATATAATTTATTCAAGGCACTTGCCATATAAACATGCTGAAAGAAAGATAAGGAGTTGAAGATACTCCTCCGCGCATTTCTTAGACATCGTTAAAATTCAAAGTAAACTAGGTAACTATGAAGGGTTCTCGAACTGTACTGCACTCTGCAATATTGCTCACAGATATATTCAAGGTTCGCAGACCCTTTAAATTATGTCACCCAAGCATGTCATCGACTTGCAGATAGGGTTATTTCCGTCGCACTGCATTCCCCCTTTAAAAAATATGAAAAAAGTAAGTCAATGGAGCCCACCCATATTATTAACACTTGGATTCACACCCAAAATTTTCTTCACGAATTCACACCCAACATACCCGGGTATGCAGAACATTTTATATGAGAATTCTATGTTAGAGGACTTTAAGTGGGGTACATTGATAAAGGATAATTGCAGTCCTGCAAAATACCATAAATTTGTAATCTCTACTTATATCCCGTACCTGTAAATATATCAATTGCTACTCCTAGTAAAAAGGATATAAGTTATTGTTCCTTGAACAAATTTATTTCCCTCGATTAACACCCGACATACCTGGGTATGCAATATATTTTATAAGAAATTCGAATATGGCTAAAGGATAATTGCTTAAAAAAATATTAAATAAATT
>QYTT01094314.1:5332-17848 GCA_006980735.1 Dasypogon diadema
TTCCCGATCTTTAGCGAGTTAGGTAACGTACGAATTGTACCGGTTTGCAATTGTTATCATGGATGATGATTTGTTTTGAACTTAAGAAAACTGGAGCTGAGACCTACGGCATGATGCGATGAACATAACACAGGTTTTTGAGTGGTCTATAGGGCCAGTTTAAAAATGGAAGAAAATCAATTGAAAACGATGAACGAGCCGGAAGTCGACGGCTACCACATCAGAAAACATTGAGAAAATTCAACAAATCATTCGTCAAGATTGTCATCAGACTATTCAAGATATTTGTGACGAACCAGGAATTGGATATGAAACATGCTAGTGAAGTCAAAACCAAACAAGTGAAAAACAATGTGAAGTGCATGCCAATTATTTTATTCGAACTGAAGGGCATTGTGTATCGAGAGTTTGTCCCCGTTGGCAAAACAGTGAATGCTCAATAATACTGCAATGTTAAAATAGCTACCTGAGAATATCAGACACAAAAGGCCCAGACTTTGGCAAGCGAAGACTTAGATATCCTATTGACACATGCTCCAGCGCGCAGTACACTCGTTACGCAGCTGTTTCTAACAAAAAATTTAATGACAGCCGTCCCGCAACCACCCTTAGCCGATGCACATGAGCGCATTCTACCGCGCGATACGATATTTGTTCGTGAAGGTCTTTAATATCTCAATTTAAACACATTACTCTACGACCTGCACGAACAAATGCCGCAAAATATTGCGCGGCAGAATGGCTCTCGCGTGCATCGGCCCTAACTCGCCATATTTGGCTTCGTGCGACTTCTCGAAAATGAAATTTTAGCTGAAGATTTTTCAGATGATCTTCAGATGATCTTGCGGCAATGGAAACGCCATTGGACGGACATATAGCTGCAGGTGGAGATTACTGTAAAGGTGACAAAGTCGATTCGTTAACGGCACTTTAATACCTTCACATATACGAACTTTTTCTGTGTCCCTTTCTATGAACAATAACACTCAAAACTCCCTGAACAATAAAAAAGGGATAGATTTGTATCAGTTTGATATGAGTAGATATTTAGTATGAGATTCTTCTGGAAATTTCACTATTTCCAAAAAAAAGGGCAAGATGGAAAGGTTTTTTCTTCAATACTTGAAGAGGTATCATAAAATTTAAGAAATAAAATATTTCACCAAGACAACGCACAAGCACTATTATTAGGTGGAACTATCAGCGGAACACTAACATTACCCAGTTTGACATGGTTAATCTATGGATTTTTTTGTATGGCAAAGGTTAAAAAAATTTTGGTCAGCCAAGAAGAATCGAGCGACGCTATAAATATATGAAGAAGAGGGGTTTTATTAATTTTAATCCCTTCTTCTTTATTTAAAAATTTGATTTTAATAAATTTATTTCATTTAAACATTATTTTATTTTAAATTAAATTTATTTTTATTTATTACTTATTTCAACTAAAACTATTATTTTATTAATTTATTTCTTTTTTAAACTATCTTTAACACCACAACGTCCTCTTGCACTGAAAGTTACTAAGCGACTCTAAACTCTAACATCTTTTCAATTATTATTTTTTTGACAATACATTCTCATGTTTTTCAATGTTTATATGAAAATTTTCGTGAAGGTGTTTATGAATTTTCGGAGTATACGATTTCAATTTTCATAAATCTCAAAGTAGCTTTTATTGTGTCTCGACTAAATTCTCATTTATAAAATTACATATTGACAATGGATAATAAAATTAATTCTTTAATGTCTCGGTAGAATTAGGAATTAGGATCATCAGACCATCATGGACTCACTTAGATAAGCTTAAAATTTAAGTGTTAGGCCGTTAAACTTGTAATTATAGATTTCTCTCTTTCTTTGCGTGTAATTATAAACTTATAAAATTGAATTGCTGGTAGGAAACGATTATAATAACGTTCACTTAGGATATGGTAGATTATACCCTAGTCTGTTAAGAGGAAATATATTGAATTAGTATTGATAGTATCACTCACGAAATTTGCTTAAACAATTTTGGAAAAATCATGAAGTTTGTTCAACTAATTTTGTACAAATAACTTTGGAAATTAGAGTTTACCTTTTGATTAAAAGAAACAAAGCACAGAAAATATTATAGGAGAAAATTGTCGTTGTGTACCCGTAAAACTCGTCAGCCACGTCCAATAATAGTAGCGATAAAAAGAATACCTTTTACTCGTCTCCAAAATCCTTTCTATCGAGATACTTCTTTTTTTTTGCTTATATGTACATAATTCAGTCCTGGTCCCTTCGAAATAGAAAAGACTGTGGTTCGTGTCATATTGAGTTCTATAGTTTCATTACGAACTCAAACTGTCAAAAGAAGGTTATTTTTAACGACAAAACCTATGGCGCCTATATTGTGAGAAAGATTTAACTTGGTAATGAACTAATAAACATTCGGAAGTGAGAACAACAAAAAACGAACAATTGATTATAAATTTAAATTATCAAAAGAAGGCGCGCAAGAGATTTTTAAATATCGCGCACAAGATACTCACAATGGGACAAACAACCACCCAAATCAAAATTGGAGACAAGAAGCCATTCTGGAGCATCGTGGTTTACCGGCCGAGTGTAGTAGTATTTGGTTGTTAACGATGATTATTTAAAACCTAGGAGTAGCCACAAGGCATAACTCCTATGGAGCAGCTGAATAAGACTTGACTCCAAGCTAAATTTAAACAGAGCAGCTATAGAGCTTGACTCCAACTGAATGAAAGACCAAGTTAAAGATCTTTCTGCTTTATTTCGAATTAACCCGGGTATTTATACATAAATTTTACTTACGTCTAATAAAAATATATTTCCTTATTTGCTAACCCATCAATACGTTTGCCTAAATCTAGGGTAATTTCACCGCAAGCAATATTAAGAAATCAGTCAATACTTACTTTAACCCAAATTTTCATTTATCCAATGCCTGGTCATAAGGGGAGTCGAGTTACACTCATTTCCCAATTCAACTGCTTGGGTGCATGCGCTTTTCCCTTAAAGCTGCCTTGAGTGTCGGTCGGCTATGCACTCACGTGCTGTTTGTTTATTTTGATTGCATGTACGAAGTATGTGCCCCTTGGTTTGCGGGTCATAGCTCGGCTGGTCTTGCCTGGCAATGAATTGTGAATTTTTGTGGTAGGTCAGGCAATGCGTTCAATTGCTAGGTTCGTTTTTTCGCTGATCTGTTTAAATTTGTTATTGATTGGATTTCTTTTAAGTGATGCGCTTGCTTAGGTTAATGATTAATTTATTGAAATATTGATGGGTCCATTACACGAGTTTCTCTTCCTTCTTTCTTGGCTTGGCTTTGGGTTAGATCAACAGCACACCAGCGAGCAAGTGAAGAGAAAATTAAAAAAAAAACAATTGGAAATTTGTAAACTAATTTTGAAAGTTGTGCTTCAAAAGTGCGGGAAAAATTAAAAGTTAGAAATTTTGAAAAAAAAACTCGATGATTGTTATAAAGAAAATGCAGTAGGAGGTGGAGTAAGAAAAGGGATCTGGACGTTGTCGTTGGAGTAAAGGAAACCCAGGTTGAAGGATAGCGGATAGGAAGGACAAATAAAGAAAAGATGAGTAACCTTTGAAATTTTCTACTTTTTTGTATGCAAAATTGTTTCCCTTTTTTTCTTGTATTCTTCTAAGACAATACATAGAGTGTGTTCATTAATCATATAACTATGGAAATTTTAGAACTATGTGGAATTAAACTACTATTGATTAGAAATTTGTTGTTTTGAGAAACAGGTTTCATGGTGTAGCCTGCACTCGCGAAAGACCATGTGGCGCCCAAATTCCACTTGTGGAAAAAGATATCGACCCTGCCCATCTCCAGTGCTAGCCTCTACGTATTATTGCGGAGTACGTAGCAAACAACAGAGCAGATCCCATGCAACTTAAGTGAAGCCAAGAATTTTCTGAATGTACGCGTGTTTGACAGTTTAGGGTAGAAAATTTCCAAGTTAACCCAAGCTATTAATTTTTACACTGTAAAGTGAACCGGAATTTCTACGTGTTAGTGAGGAAATTGGCTTCATTTTGGTCTCAGTGTTTCCGCTCCTTTTCCGTTGTATCCTCGAAGCTGTTTTCTCATGGATAATATCAAACAGGAATGGCGATAAGGCCTGCGTGGTCAACTTCTTTGTGTGGTGGAAACGAGGCCTTTATGCGCGAGAGCACAGTGCAGGCATAAAAAGTGGACAGTATGGGAGAGGGGCTATTGTGAAATTTTCAATTTTATCAATTAGGTAAACATTAATAAGACATATTGCGAAAAGCAGATATGTAAAAAACTATGTGTACCATCGCACATTTCTTAAAAACGCAGAATGTAATTCTTTCTTTGTTCAGTTTTACTAGTTTCAAATCAAGATGGCAGACATGTAAACAGATATTAGCCCCGCCGGAAAGTGCCGTGGAAGAAATTCTGCTTTGCACGCATATTTTTTACCAGTGAGTCATATTTTTGAGAAAAATGTGTCAGTAAAAAATTTTAAACTACAAAACTCACCTGAAAAATGATATCCCACGTTGCATAGAGGAATTATGCCTACAATTTGGTACAGCATACTTCACACTCAAATTTTGTGAGTATAAAACAAAAATACCCACTGAACACGTTAGAAAACTTTGCACTGATCAGTTTTCCATAACCTCACACTGTTGAAACCTGAAATCAACTGAATAGCTGTCAGAAATTGCAAAAACATATACAAGCAGTCATGGCCAGTTATCAAAATTTTTTCTACTAGCCCTCACCCCTTCTTACCTCTGTCTCGCTATAGAGACCGCGCTCATGTACAATGACTTTATGCGACACAGCCGGTCCTGTTAGATAGATATTCCAAGTATTTTATCCATTTCGCGTAAAATTCAGAACTTAGAACTTCATTTCCAAATTGAGTTGTGATGTAGTTCGAAACAATTCCGAATTTCGGAATTTCCGCGATCGCAGTGACGATTTAAACTTGAGAGGCGATAATTACATGTTTCATTTTTGCGTCTACACGTATTCCAAATAAAACACACACATAAAAAATCAATTGCAGAATATTTATTTCTATCTATACTTTAACAACTGTTTAGCCTAACATATGTACACTTAGCCTACCCTAAAAGAGTACAATGCGAGTTATATCGATTTTAATATTACTAAAGTTGTGATGATCATCTTCCTAGTATACAGTACAAATCGAAAGGAATTTCACATTTCCAACGGAAAAACAATTCTTTTATTTAAAAATACAATTTCGTTAAAAGAAATCAAATTGATCACAATCACGAGATTGTGCACAGCTTGCACGTAAATATATAAGAACGTTTTTCGAATCGTAGAATAATTTAAAAGTATTTGAGTTTCACATAGCATACGAGATAATACACGTTCAATTCAGAACGGTGTCGGATACATTTGTGACACCAGACAACAATTTCTGCTTCATGTTGTAGTAAATATTAATTTGCACAATTGTTGGAGTAGGCACATTAAATATAAAATATTTACAAGCGCTTTTCTGTAAGCTATCCCTTCTACTGCAACTCTTTCAAGTCAAATGCAATACGTAAAATAACGAATGGCTACAATAGTAACCAGCTCCAATTAAGCAATACTTAAAGGTTTCCGTTTTACACAAAATAACAAACCAAATCTTCGGGGACAATAAATAAAAAGAAATTAAGCTCTTTTACAAGTCTTTGAGGAAAATAATTTCTAACGAAAAGCTAAGAAAACCTCCAGCAGCGGCAGACAAAAACTTTGTGGTTCGGTTCCTTTTTAGTTCCTTTACTCAGGATGCCCCTGCCTTCGTTATAATCTCCTCAACGCAGCCATAGATAGTGTAGAATTCTTAGCCTTCCTCGTTGGTTGTACAGACATTGGAGCGACCAGCACTTCAGATTGGGACGGCGATGAATCCCTGCGATTATCTTCTTCGCCTACTTCCTGTGGTTAAGAAGGAAAGATTTGTATCCTTGAGTCCCATTTATAACTTTTTGGGTGATTTATGGGGGAAAAAACTAAGCACGCTAAACTGCCTGGCTCTCAATTGCACGATACAAATAAGTCTCGAACAAAGCAGGAGAAAATTTTTCAATGGAACAGGAAAGGCAGAGGAATAATAAAATTTTACAATATTTATCTCATACGTTTAGATTTGTGCAGCTTGCCAGCCTCATTTGGGCTAATTGTGATGCCGGAGTTAAGGAATTTGTACTGCCAAAAGGTGAGGTCATCATTGTTGAAACAGCTCTTTTCAGTTTTGAGGGCGTCTTATTGAATGAAAACGCTCGACCAACCTGGAATGAAAATGCTGAAAGGTTATTTATTTAGCATTAATTTCATTGGAATACCACAAAATCTTTACTAAACTACCATGCAAATTTACAAGCTATTTAATAATTAACAAGTTGGATATCGTTCAAATGGTTTCATATTCCTCAATTCTACTTTACAATAAACTAAATAAGAAAACTAGAAGAAAAATACGACTTTGCTTTCTGCTTAAAAGTCAATGGTAAGAAGAAAAAAAGGGATAAGGCCCGATGCACACGAGCGGCAATTCACGCTGCGGCACCGCTGCGTCTGCGTTAGCGGCCAACTGCCGTTCGTGTGTATTCACAACCTTCAACTAGTGTACTGAAGGAACGCAAAAAAATTTAAGTGACGCTGCGGTTCAGCAATATCCACAAGTTAATTTTTCGCCGCAGTAGCGCCGCCGATGGACGCAGGTTAACGCGGAGGTACTAACCGCTCGTGTGTATTTGTTTATACCTACAAAGTAGTTCTTGGACGCCCGGATAATGGACGTAGCGGTGCCGCAGCGTGAACTGCCGCTCGTATGCATCGGGCCTAATGTCAGACTTGTAAATAATTATCAAGTAGAATGAAATGAAAATATTTCGCAGTAATAAAAACGTAATTGTTCCTTCTAAGGCTAAAAAAACATTGGGTCTTAAACACTACTAAGTTGAGGCAGCTGTTTTTTGACAGATTTTGCCACTAAGGCTACTGATTATATCATGGAATGCGAATTACTTAACCGCTGCAGCATTCAGTGACTTTCACAAATTAGTCTATTATCAGCAGGGAAACGTGGACCGTAAGATTCGAATCCGAGACTAAGAATATCAGCCACTCCATTATCTATTCCAACGCCATTTATCCATGGAGCCACTGACGACCTGTCAGATCTTACATTCATTGAATATGACACTGAAGTATCTTCGGTTAACAATGTAATCTTGCAGTGTCGAGTTCTCAATATCAAGGGTAATGTCGTCGTAAGACTAACAATAAGAGATAACATTAATAAAAAGAAGAAAGATAATGGATAACAGAACTTTAGGATGCCCCGACATTAATGTAGACAGGCTCAGAAGTAATATGGTGTAAATTTAAACAAATTGAACAGTTAGGGGGAACTTCGAATATTTTAGAAGATCCGAGGTTCAGACGATATCTTACGACGTAAGCTCGTTGAGTCTTCCTTTAGTATCTTTTTCGAAAAGTGGAACCTACTATGCAGTTATTTTCTAGTTTACTTACAAGGCGGGAAAGTGGTCTCTAGACGAGTTTGCTCTCACTAATATTTAAGAAGACAAGAGACATCGAAAAACAGACAAAAATTCTGAAGTCAGTAGTTCTGAAGAGCTCGACAGCATACAGCAGAATGTGCGACATTAGGATCAAGGTTGGCAATGCTACGCCGAACGAATAGTCACAAATTTTCTACTGATTGTGAGTGTTTGTGTCAGACAAGTCGATCGGCGCATTAACGATGATCAAGTTGACTTGCTGTGATTGAAGCACTTCCTTTGATTCATCTAAAAAGAAATTTTCTACTCATGTGGACATTTTCAAGAGTTCACCTAAATGGACGATCAGGATAACTGAAAGTTTTCTCAAAATCCTTATCAGTGACGGATCACTCTCACAGATGTGGCAGATATATATATTTATATGTACGAACAGATCCATGAGGGACAGATGCAGCAAACCTCTCTGAAGATCTATATCTGTCCTGCTATGTAAATCTGGCGAAATAAAGCTCGTTTTACCAGGCAGAGATGCCTGAAATGATGAAATGTGTCAATAAAGAACACCAAAATCGGTGGAAAATGACAAACTGCCATTAAGTTAAAAAAGAAATTAGGCTGTCGAGAGAACCGACCTGAAGAAAGGTTCTAAGCATGGAGCGAAGAACACTCGGATGGTTGGTTTCTCTGTCTACTGGGCACGGAAACTTTAGATCCCACCTAAAAAGGATGGGAATCCTAAAAGATGCGGATAAAATGGGATAGATAAGCTGTAAATAAATACTCGCATTAACAAGAAACCTTGAGGAACGGAAATTGCTTAGCACGCTGATGCAGATCAGTTGAGATGAATCATGGCAGAGGACCAGTAGACAATGGTCTACTTTGATATGCCCCGAAAGATATTTAAATTACAAACCTCATTGAATTTAATGAAATAAAAAATAAAATTCTTATTCGTAGTATGAAATAATATAATTATCAAATTGGTTCAAATTAGTATTGCTGCAATTTCTTTACATAAGGAACTGCAAATGTAGTGTAAAAACTACTTAAATATAGAATTTTAACAAACTATTAATTATTGAAACATAATTAATTAAAATAGTACCTACAACTAAACTTTCAAGATCTACGAGGAACATTGTAAATACTCTACCATTACCTGATTATTTTAATTTAATTTCAGATACCTTCCCCAGAACCCAATAAATCTGGGCCCCTCTTAGATCTAATCGAATTTTACCGAAACAGCTTAACTCAATGTTTTCAAACATACACTTTGTGCACTAACCTTCAATCTTGTCCTTGTAGCGAATTTAAATGCCTTCGATAAAGTGCTTAGGTTTACATCAGTGATGTCAACATCAAGTTCCTGGGAAGTCATTGATAATAAAGGCTTTTCCTGTTGAAAGGTAAAAAGGTATCCAAATCCTTAACCCGAAATTTCAAAATTCAGGATGATTTGATAACATGATACTTACAGTATCCGTTCGACAGGCATTTTCTGCCATTTGTTTACATAGGCTCCGTAGGTAAATGACTTTATCAATTTCTTCGTCACTGATAACGAAGGAATAAAACTTATCCTTATTATCTTGATTATGGCGGCAGTTGAGGGCAAATGCTCGGGGACTATCACATATGTCAATGACAAATTTAATTGTGCTTAATGGCATCAATTTAATATGCTTGAAGGATTTCGTCGTACTGGGTGACTTTCCACTGTTAAAACCTCTTGATCGCTTTTTGCACACTTCTATTGTATCCGAAAATAGATACAACATTAGTGAGTCTCCACGACCGCTCAGATTATCTGAAAGTTCGGTGACTTCACATTTTGATATAAAACTCCTATGAGACGACACAAGATGAGCCTGAAATCAATAATTTATACAGTATGAATAATAAAAATTAAATTAAATTACAGTTAAGAGAATTTTGCAAAAATTAAATTAACGGGAGAATTTAACTAAACTTTTTTCGTAAGCATTAAATTGTCTGGTAAACACACATCATAATTTCAGTTTTCCATTGAAAATTATACCAAAAGTAAGAGTACTAACTTAAATTAATTCGATTTTATTTGCAATAAAGGTATGAAATTTGAATTCTACCATATAAGCATGCCAACTTCACAATAGCCTCTCATTATGCTTTAAATACACACTAATTGCAAAACTTTCAAAGATCAGTACAGCATGCACTACCGACTTTTATATGTAACGGCTCAAAAAGTAATACTAAGGGAATAAAGGGTGAAAAATCTGAAGCAATTGTAATAATAGCCTCGTTAAAATAATTGGTGCAAATTTAACTTCAATTGCAGATAACGGATTGCGTAATAAATGGTGTTTTTCCAACAGAAAAGGCTCTCAAAATTAGCAATCATTAAAATTTATCCGCAAATAATTCTGAACGGCCCCACTGGAACAAAACATTAGTTAGCTGAGTGAGGCAGTCCAAAAAAAATCTGTACATTTAATGGCATGAACAATATCGCCGGAACTGCGATACAATATTGACCGGAAAATGCAATTCAACTGCGTGTGCAATCAATTGGAACGGAAAAGGCCTAACTTTTACGACCGTGTAAGAGCTGTTTAATAGAGTAAACCGACATGGCATCCAACGCAAAACGAGTTGAAAGAGGTCATGTCGTAAACCGCTGCCAAATAAATGTGAAAAGGCTATACAGAGAAATTAAACTCTACTTACCGGACATCCTTCGATATCGTTGAAAATATCGAACATGGCCAGCTGACCCTCTGTCTTCCGTTTGTCCTCGTTTATATGGGCCATTACTTCTTTAATAGCCTTCAAAGCCTCTTCCAGTTTCTTGTGGTCGGGGTTGTTCTTATTTGTGTGCTTCAGGATATCTGAAAATATAAATGACAACAATAAACACAACTAGTATTTCTATCTAACAAGTAATATACAAATGAACTTTTAGCTTATAACCCTGCTATTCCGATAATTATTACTTTACTTGCGAAAATTTCAAATCCGTTGAAAGGAAAACGGTGTGAACCAATTTTCCCCATGCCATTAAAATAAATTCATACCGGGTGAGATTATACCCAAAGTAATGAGATTTAAGTGATTTAAGTATAATGTGGTCTATAAACATTGACTGAATGAGACTGTAATGCTTTCATTGGTGCAGGCGTGTACATAAAATAAATGAAATTAGCACGGTCTATTTGACTGATACCATCTGATTGCCAGTACCTGTAGAAACCTGAAGCTATTTTTTACTTCGCTATCTTTACGATTCCTCGCATGAGATTCTAACGATGTCATATATTTTTGCTGCAAATGTGCCTTTCGTACAACACATCTCACCACACAAATGTTTACAGGGGAATAAACATAAAATTCTAGCGGAACTGTTCTGTACTTCTCCCATTCTCTTAAGTCAAATATATATGTAGAACATCTCGTTAGGATGACAAACGTGAGGGAGCCCAAAATTGCAGAGCATGAGGGAAATTTGAGTGTTGGCTGCCATATATCATATTTTACATATGTCGCGCCGAAGCTACTAGAATAGCAGCAAGACATTGATTTTCAAGATTTATCTGTATATGTATATATATATATATTTTTACTTGAAATTTGTGTTAATCAGTCGACCCACAATCTTTTTTCAATCCTTGCAATTCTTTATGTTTTTAAGAGGCTTATTTCAATAATTAGGTGGATTTTAGGCGATTAAAATCTGTAATGAATTCACCAAACAGCCAAATGGAAAGATTTGATAACATATCCTTTTTTAATTCTTTTGCATTCTAATTTTAATGAATTTTTATGTCCCTCAAAAACTAACAAGGCGCTGAATATGTGTTGGAAAAATTATACATTAATGCCTGACAAAAGATTTAATTCAAATTTTCTATAAAAACAAAAGCAGAAACGATATGTCCAATTGAAGAACTACTTTTCATCAACAGTGATAAAAGGATAAAGGCAACAAACATCATAATGGTGTTTCAAAAAATCAACAGTGGATGGGTCTGACTTTTATTGGTTATTCCGTTCAAGATGATAGGGTAGCACTTTCAACTTTGTTGTTCATCATATAGAAGTCTCTGTTGTTTTTTCATCGCAAATCCGTGTAGTTCGTGTGAAAAGTGAATGATAATGATATAAATTTCTTTTATTTATTTTCGATTATATACTTTAGTGAATCTCCAGTTTTTAATTATTACGGAATTCAAGTTCAAATGTCCATTGATTGAGTATAGAAAGGATAGCTGTATTTTTTAAATGGAAAATTTGAGCGCCAAAGTGAAAGAAGCAAAAATGACTCCACTTTTGTGCTATAGACCTCAATGACATGCTTTATTTCCGTGAGTAAAGAGCACACTTCTATACTTTTTTTCCATTGAAGATGACTTCAAACAAATTAATACCTTTTGACTTTATAATTCCACTATTAGTTGCAATTTTTCCAAAATTCTTTACTTTAAATATGATCAGACTTTTTAAAGTGTTGCACCTTCCTTGCATTCGCTTTTTGTAATATTGCATGAATTTGAGTCTTCTTTCAATACAGCACACTTATCACAATCACTTAATCAATATAAATATTGCTTTTTGAAAGGTATTGACATTTTTTAGATTTTTAACTTCGTTACCGAAATATAAACTTTTGAATATTTTGAAGCGAAAAATTGGTGATTTTTGAGAGTTTTTAAGCAACCTTTATTTTCTATGTGGCATAACATTTTTTAAAATTCGAAAATCTGTCAAAATTTCATGAAAATCGGATTAAAATTGGGAGTCGTGTGGCTTGCTCAGCTCGGATGAGACGTATATCTTATCCTCGGCTCCACGTTTTTAATTTGTACAGTTCGTACGCGAATTGCCGTTACATAATTAAAATTCATTAATCTCGATTCTAATCAAACGGTGTTCTTATTTCGGCTTTTTTGTGTGTCTCGTCGGAATAAGTTCTCTCAA
>QYTT01094314.1:23765-55197 GCA_006980735.1 Dasypogon diadema
CCTTTTCAAGCTAATTACACTGAGCAGCGAACAGTCAATTTAGAACTAGAAATGGCCTAGAAGTTCAATTTTCCGCTAATCAGCTACACTGCTGGCAATCTGTTTCGCTTTATGGAAACAGCAGCTTTCTAATTATTGGCTGCTTAACTGCTCTGCATAATTGTTGTAATCTGTTTTAGGCTTAGGTTTTTATTGAAAGAATAATTTAGCAGTAGCGGATATACGCCGAATTGATGGGAACACTGGAGGCTGCTCTTCCACAATACGTTAACCCTGCCCAAGATGTTTAAATTAGGTACAACTTCAACTGAATGCGAGCATTGTTAAAGACGCCTATCTCTCACTTAAAGCAATATCGAAAGAGTCCAAGATATAATATTGCCAGATCGCAAAGTCACCGTTAGACATGTGGAGCCTTAGGAAAGAGATAGACTAAAGTTTTTAGGAAACTGTGTAAAAAAATACTTTTAATTATTTCTATTGTTTAACTTAATGATTATCATTATTTTTTGATCATCCTCGTATAGTGGACCATATGTGACAAAAGTTTTGCGGTCTTAAATGACCTGATCTCATGTTTCAAATAATAAACAACCACAGGATGCCGAGATTGTAGAGAAAATGCGAATATAATACCATTATCTAGTGGTGAAAACTAATAGGATGAAAACTTATTTTAATGGCGAGTACAATATGCCTAGACATAGATGCCGCTGAAATATAAATGTGGGGATCTTAAAACACTCGCAATTCAATTCTGTGAGTTCAAATTTATTGATCAAGTCACTTAATTAAGGTATAATGATAAGACTTATATTACAATAATGTTAAATTCAATAAAGTTCACTAAATGTTCACTAAATGCGACAGCGGCCTTTACAAATTCCACAGCTTAGCACAAGAGGTAAACTCAGTCACTGCACACTTGCAGCACAAGATCAAAAGCAACACTCGGCAGAAGAATTACAGCAGCAGTGATTTGGTGATCAGTTTAGTGCAGTGATCTTGCCGGCGAGAAGTTCTGCATTTGGGATTTGGGTGGGGGGCTACACATTGGAACTGAGTTCCCACATAAATGTATTCCTTGAACTGTTAAATCTTAACAGTGCATGTTTCTTCTCACTTTTCCATGGCTCATCGCGGTGAGCACATGTATTTCCTACACACTAAAAGGACAAAAGTAAGCATTCAAAACGTTTTTTGGCGTCAACGCTCTGCTGTTTGATACGGACAACATATCTCCTAAGAGATATTATGTTATCTAACACTAAATCTTCTTTTTATTGCGAACGCAATTACCCTACACCCTAATAATATCAATAAGGCTTCTGCCTACGGGATCCAAAAAGTTAACATATTTAAAGACTTCCTTGGATTCATTGTATCTGGTAAGAAGCTTACACATTTCTGTACGACAAAACCTAGGGCAAGGTTGATAAATATTACCAAGAAAAGATCATAATCGTCTGAGCCCCTAGTTTAATAGAAATTGACTATCGCTTTAAAAAGTGTGTCAATCTAGTCATTTTATGCAGAAATTCGATCATACAGCTGTACATGATTTAAAAAGTGTGTCAATCTAGTCATTTTATGCAGAAAATAAAAAATTCTGTTCTTCTTAAATTAATTGTAAGCTTGAAAGTTCAGTTTAATTTTTATAAGTTATTGCCCAAGCTCAGGGGACAATCTTTTGGGGAAGGGGAAATGGGGAATTATAATTACGAAATTTAGTGGACAATATCTTAGTACAATTTTGGTCAGTAAAATTGCTGGTACCGAAATAAATTGAACCCGCGCTCACAGAGGAGCGCCAACTCTTGTTGTTTGTATTTTAAAATTAAAACAATCTAAAATCGTACATAACCTTCAGTTAGTGTTGATATTTCAAAGCAGGTATATAACATTACTAGTACTATTCTGAGATTTAAAAATAATACCTTACTCACCATTAAGTAATAAACTTATGCTAGGTAGCCGTTGTACGGGACGGATCATTAAATCTTGTAGAGTTTGTCTCCCACATTCTGGCTTCGCTTGGTTAATTTTAAGAAATGCATGAAATCTAGGATTCTGTGTATCACATTGTATCAGAGTTTCCTTCATTTGTTCGAAGAAATTCACATAAGGAGGATATGCCTTAATCAATTCATCTCTGTGCTCCAATATTATTTGACCAATCAGACAATCCTCATACCATTTTATTTGAAGTTCTCTATATACAACCAAAATTAATATTCCATATGTAAGACTACTATAATCTACCTCAGCCGTTCCAGCATCTGACGATGTACATCATGAATTGGTAAAAAATTACTAAAAATTGCCCGAACTTCTGATTTATTCAGGAGCGCATCACCCGATTCAGCTTTTTCCTCAAGAGGTATTTTAAAAAGCTGCAACGAACAGGAAAAACGTTTTAATAAGGAAAATAAAATTCATCCCTATTGAAGCTTACATTTACAATTGTGTCCAGTATACCAACGTAGTTCGACTCTGTGTGATAAAAGTCCATAAAATGGTTATATCGCATTGATTTATTCTTCGGTGTTTGTTCCACCGCTACTTCTGATTCTGATTTCAATTTTCCACTTTCATGCTTATCCGGACTAGCTGTACAGTCCAGAAAACTTCCAGATACGGAAAGAAGACCAGCATCCGACACAGATGACCGACGTTTACCGCTACCGATTGGAGTACCCTCGGGTTGGATACGTTGAGAAAATCGTTTCCGTTTTCTCTTATTGAAGCTGATTGGTAATGAATCACGGCGATCCGCTCCAGGCGTATTCGCTATACTATCTAAGTACTACATTATAAAGATAAATTATTGAAAAGAAATATTTGGCATTTAGTACATGAGAAAATTCACTACTTACATCTCCGAATAAATAGTCCATTTCATCTGCGTAGCCATTTTGTATTGTATACCAAAACCAATCAGATTTAACTATATGTGTTTTGTTGTTCTTAGGTTCTGGCTTGGCTTGAGCAAAATGTTCATCCACTACCTATTCATGGAATGTAATGATTAAATTTCTTCTAATAATCCATTAAAAAAAAGCTTTCGGTCAAAATCATTTCGTCTCATTCTTTAATGCATGTAGATTTTCAACTTTGAGGTCATAATTCTGTCATATATTTCATAATTTGTCTCTCCTTTTTTCCTTTATAAAATAAATATAAATAAGTGCCATAAGCGGTAGTGACATGTTTTACATTTCCAATACCACCCTTGCAAAGGGATAAATTATAAATTTCTCTGCAATAGGAATTGGTCCATATTCAACGAAAGTGGCGTACAGAATCCTAAAGGAGTCGTGAATTGTAAAAAAAGTCACGTTTTATTTATTGACCTGTTTATATCTGATACCATTTCTATTTCATTAATTATAAAAATTCAATTTAATTGTGACTTTTAATCCTAGACAAGCTTAACAGCAATCTTCAAAGGATAAAAATTTAATTGGAAACCACAATTCGTAATTCATTGATCATTCATCATTTCTCCAGTTCGATTTTCCACTGAAAATGTTATTTACTTAAATAAAGAAAAACAAGATCCAGTAAATAGCCCATCGCTCTCATTCCTATTAATTTTCCGATGGCAGTAAAATTATTAATTGAATAAATTAAATGGATCTCAAATTAATATGCCTTGCTGTTCTTTATTGGAACAAATGGTCGAATAAAACGAGAAAATTATTGAAACTGTTTTCCTAGTCCTGTCCCTTTAACATAATTCATGCTAAAACCTTTCAATAAACCTAATGATTCTGATTTGAAGCGTTAGCTTTGATCGATAATCCTTTGTTGTATAAACAATTTGTAGTAATTGTGTCGCTTTGGATAAGGCTTTGTGGTGCCTTCACAATATTCAGCTCCATATTTATTTTATCACAATTGACTAACTTTCGTATTGTTACTGTACACCGTTTTATTAAACAATATTCATCTAATAATAGTGTAGAGAAAGTGTATTTACGAATGTAGATTGGTACGCCAATTACGATTCATGAATACATATATATGAACTTCAGGGCAGATAAACCAAATTTATTCTCTTCTGGATTTTTAACCCAAAACTTAGGAAATATTTTAGGATTTTGTTAAAAATACCCAACAAGTAATGGTCGCAATTCTATATTACGAAAACGATTAGCACGCGAATAGCGAAGAATAAGCACAAACCTAATGGAACTTGAATCTAAAAATTATAATTTTACTTCCGTTGAATTTCACTAATAACAGAGAAAACTTGTTTGAAATATTGGTAAATAAGAAATTCTATGTGCATGATGCTGCATGTCGCCGTTCTCCTGACATTTTCAAGAGTTCTTCAGTGATATTAAAAGGGAAAACTCTACATTTTCTCCTATGTAGGCACGCCAAGTGATTTATTTGAATACCTGTGGTTGATGAAATTCTGCTGCCAAGGTTTATACTTGCAAAGTCAACGGAATCTTATATAGTAAAAATGCCATTATAAAAATAAAAAATAAAGAAAAAAATACACAAAAAAGTATGAATTAACTCGCAACAATTTTCAGGTTGTAAATTAAGCCCCGACCTGCTTTTGTCAAAATTTTCTTTTGCCTAAAGCTGTGCTGTGTACATCACAGGGTACGTACATAATAAATGGTGCCATGCGAAGCTTCAGCAAGAAACACCAAGAGTGGAGAGAAAAACTGACTTCACATAAATTCAAGTGTTCATAACAACATAACTCCATGTTAGTAAGGAGATACCTCGCCGTCTGAGGCGTCCACACAACGCGCAACGCGCTTATTACGACGAAGGGAATCACTATGTGTACTGCGCCCAAAAAGCGATCGGGATCACGTTTTTTAATCATTATATAAGTTATGAAATTTTCCAAATTCTGAGCGCTTCTTATTTACTGGATGACAAGATTCTTCTTCGCAATCTGAAGATATCACTTTGGTTATGATTATTCGCTACGTCCGAAATTCACCATGAGATTAAAAGCCTTGTTGTAAACACCACAGCCACGCGGTTTCATTAAATTCAATTTAATCTTCGCGTGGTGCGGCAACAATTCGTTGTAGACGTACCCTGAGCTTAGACTATGACATGGTGGAGACTCAATTGTCGCCTAGGACTCTTTAAAATGAGTACTTAGTCCTAAACACATCCAGACATCAGATATTAGCATATGTAATAAAAAATTAGCAATTGTATCATCTTTCCCAAGGTCAAGGGGCAAACTTTTGATGCACGCAGCACAATTTAAAAAGGGTGATTTAAAGAAGAAGAAGAAGAGAAGGGATTATTTTAAGCAGACAGATATTGTAAATTAATTCAAAAGTTTTATTGTAAAGTTTTAAATCACGGAATTTATTGTGGAGCATCTTATCAGAAGTTGCCTCAATTACCGGTACCCAAATGAATCACAGTGTTTCTTACCCGAAGATCTTCAATGTCCTTCAAAATATATCGGCCTCATGCAGGTAAAAGCTTATTGAGGTAGCATACAGTCTTATGATTACTCTGAAGTTTTTCAGGCCTTTTAGAATGTTACGGCCGTGTTGAAGCTTTTGAATCGTCGAAAACACCATAGCTTAGACCGCATAATAGCACGCACTGGCTCTACGATTATGCTCAGTTTTGGAACCGCCGATGAAGTACTGTGAAAACCATCTACACAAGATGGTGATCTCTATAACACTTCCAGCTAATCAAAGTTGTTTTGAAACGTATCATGTTTTTATTAGAACTGGTTATATAATTCTATTCCTGAACAGAATGATGATCTAGTTTATATAGTATACCCATTTATACATTTACTAAAATTCTTTCCTTCCTATATATTTTTCTCATATATTTTTCTCATTTTAATCCAACCAATAATGCTAGAGCACAATGAATTATATGCATATGCTCAAAATGTGAAAACCAATCGCTTTAAACATGTCCGTCTGTCCGTCCGTTCATCCGTCGAGAACAAATTGAGCTAGAAGACTGAAATTTTGTATATATTACTTTCAGAAAATTTGTAAATCTGAGTTTGAAAATGGGGCGAACCCCCCTACTCCTTCAATAGGCTGCCATATTGAATTTTTGGATTATTGGACATAATTCAAATAGGGAACAACGTATAGCTCTCAAATTTAGTGGGGAGCAGTTTTATGCGCTTAACCAATAAAATGAAAATAGCTCATATCATAGTTTGGTCGGACCGCCATATTGGATTTTTGGATTATTGGACATAATTCGAAGAGGAAGCAACCTATCACTTTGAAATTTTGTACAGATGTGTCCAGGTCGGAAAAACGAAAATAGCCCACGTCCCCAACTCCTTGGCTTGGCCGGCATATTGAATTTTTGGACTATTGGACATAATTTAAAGAGAAGCACTTTAAAAGCTTGTACAGATGAGTTTTATGAAAGTCCAAGTCAGAAAAACAAAAACAACACATGTCCGTCTGTCTGTCTGTCAATGCGATTACGGACGAACGGAGCAACGTAGAAAGCTGAAATTTGGTATGTGAGTTTGTTATTTTATTTGTCAGGTTGAGTTCGTAGATGAGCATAATCGGCCCAGAGGAAAACCCCTTCTCTGTATAATGGAAAATTTTAAAGTACTGCAAAATGCACATTTCTAACGATACGAAGTTTAAATTCGACACATATATGCACAATACCAATCCCCAGGGTTCCACCGAATGAATGAATTTGGAGGAGGGAAACCCCCCTTTACTCCACAAACAGTAATTCCATTTGAAATTTGGAAATTTGGCCCGCTGCCTACACCAAGGGGCGGTGAAAGCTCTACCAGTATACAATGAAAATAACACGCCTTTTACCCGAAGACGTTTAACACAAAAATTTTCCATATTTGTTTTTATTGAAACCTAATAATTTAAAATGCCTATCAAACCAAACCGGAAAAGAAGAAACTTTAATAAATTTCAAATTTATTTGTCGTAAACAAATTCTTTTGCGTTTAAATAATATAAAATGCAAAGACCTTTCATAATAGTCACTTGCCTATTAATTTCTTATGTTTGAATATGAGCTAAAATAATTATAGAGAAACGCATTAATCATAAAAAAAAATTTTTCCGTTTTTATTTATAAACGAAATGATTTTGCTGAAAGATATAATTCGCAAGTGGCTGAATTTTCGGTAGCTTTATAAATATGTACAGACATTTAATTAGAAACCATGTTACCATTAAAAATGGCAGCACATATTATACTTCTATGCAAATTTTGTGTCAGCCAGCTTGACAAAATTTTTATGAAATAAAAAATACAAAAAAAATCGCAATTCATACATGCAATAAACATAAAAATTAAAGTCAGAAAAGTGCAATTTGCGAAGCATTTTCCAAAGAGTGCAAATTTTGTATAAGAAGCATAAAATGTGCTGACATTTTTAAAAGTAAAAGATCTATAGTAAGAATATTCACTACGTTAGTTAGTATAAAGAAATACAGAAAAGCATATTTATGGCTTTGTCATAAGGTATTGTTAAAACAAAATGAAAATATTTTCCACCAAGAAAAACAGTTATTTCAATAATCCCACAGCAATCAATTACTGAATATGTAAACGCGAAATGATGTGTTTATTTCCTTTGGCCAAATATTTCTCATGCATCGCAAATTGCAAACTTCCGCATCAATTAATAATAATAATATGAAATGCATAGTGGTGCCGTATGCAGAACGAATTTATTTCTAAAAATATAAATGAATTTGAGCAAAATGAATCAACAAGTTGAGAAAATCCAATCCCTTTCACGTCAGAAAAAACTACTTTTCCTCTTGAGAATTTCCGTTTGAATTTTTTAATGGATTAAATTGGAATAAAATGAAGATAGGTCCTGACAATACAGGAACAGGAATAGGTTAACAGAATTAATCACAAAACACAGCTCCACACTTCATTACTTCATGAATTACGATCACAGGATACCGATACTAGAGTTTACTACGTTTAAAAGTGTACATCAAATTTGGTTTTGTCTCACTTTGTTTAAAAGATTGTAAGTTCAGCTGCCTTTTATTATAGTTTTAAATTACACACTCATAGTTAGCATTTATCTTTAGGGTTATTTACAGCCCTTTACAGGTCATTTCAATTTTATTAAAAAATATATATATATATAACTACCAGATGAATTTCCATACTAAGTACATAGTAAAAATAAATGTTATATTACTTTATATGTTTAATTAATTCATTGCGATTTAGAATTGTATGTGCTGTTTATGATTGTCTTATTAACTTCTACTTCTATTCTGAGACAGCAACCTAGAAAGATATTCATATTTCAAAGCAACCTATCTAGCCTGATTTTTTTTTAAAACGAATGATGAATATTATGCAGAGAATTACTTCAAAAATTACAATCTCCTCATCTATTTAATTGTTGGTGCACTTTATTCTAGCATTTCTTACTTTTAACATTTCTAGGCTTTACTGAAGGGTAGATTCAAAAAAAGCTTTTATATGTATTTCGATTCAATCTATTATATTTATATTTGTTAATTTCTTCCATTTGTATTAATGCATCGAGATTTTTGAATTAATAAAGAATAAAAAACGATTTTATTATCAAATTCTCTTCTCTGAGCAATAACTTAATGCCAACAAGTTTTATTACCCTTTAAAAAGTACGCGACAAAAAATACCAAACGCATCCTACCTAATAAATGTAATGCTACGACTCTTCCCTTATTCCTTATTTATCTCTTTATATATTCACCTTAGTTTTAGGACACAGATGCGTTTTACTACAAATAGATGAATTGTTAAGCATAGCCACAGATCTCAATACTACCTACAAATATGGATAGAATACCTAGTGACTGTAATTCTGCATAAAGCACCACTGGGCAAATAAATTCGAAAATAAATAATATTTTTGATAAAATAATTTTATGGAATATTTTATTAGTACCGTAACATTTACGCCATTGATAGGACATAACGAAATATCACACTCATTCGCCGTGCTTGCACAAACAAGAGTAGCAGATGGAAGATCCCTGCTAGAAGAAGTAGCAATGCAGGAAGATGTAATTATGGCTACGCCACAAGCTGATGATACTTCAGGAGCAAATGGTTTTACAACTGGCGGCATTTCTCTAGTACCCTGGTCAAAAAAATGGTTAGTAGAACCAACACCACTAACAGAGTGCCGATAGGAAGTTGATGGAATTGTTGGAACAATAGGTGTTTTAAAATCAGGGGAATCTGATTCTGAAGTATTCTTCTTTGGTGTTTTATATTTATCTTCTTTAGCAAAAGCACAAATTTTCTTTAAAGTACCCATGTCTGATGAAGCTAGCTTTCTTGCTTTCGGAGTGATATTCACATCACGCTTATTGCTCTTTGTAATGCGATCACGAATATTGCGCCACTTCTCCTTCACGGGCCTTTTAATAGATTCATTGAAAGTACTCTCAATTGATGTAATTGAACTGAGTGATGCATTTGGATCAACGGAATTTCGACGTGAACGCAACATATTTGCTATTGGTGTTCTCATCGCAACAAAACTCATACTACGCTTAATACTACGGGTTATTGATCCTGTTCGCGTTAATTTCGGCTTCTTTGAAGAACTTGCACTCGCTAAAGCAACAGAATCTGTAGATAAAAGCGAAATATCATCTTCAAAACTAATCCGCTTTCTCTTCAAATCCTTGCCGTTAGATAAGTCAAAATTCTCATCTTCTTCATCAATAGGACTTATATCAGTGTCAACGGGTATCAAATCGTCCCCTTTTGATGTTCTAAGTATTGGAGATAAATTAGTTGGATTTGAAAAAAGATCTTCCTCTTTAGATGTTAATATAATTCCATCTGCATTTAATTTTAATGGTTTCGATGTTTTTGGTGTTGTGTTAATTTCCTCTGCACTTTTCTTAATGCTATCTGGAGAATTTTGTTCTTTAAATTCTACTTTTTCCATTTCATTTGGTAAATTATAATCACATTCAATTAATTCATTTTCAAAATCATTTTTGCTGTGATCATGAACATGTTCGTCGTGGTTTTCAGAATCAGGGGAGGAATTTCGGGAATTAGGAATAAATTCTGAAAAATGCCCACCAGTATTAGCCATTATCTGAAATTGTTAAAATGAAATGACACCAAAATGTTTTGAATTACAATCAAACCACAAAGTGAAATAAATCTAACAACAAAACTTCAAATTGAAAATTAATTAGATTCTGCTTACCACGTGTGAGCATTCTGGATCTTCAAGATCAGTTGGTATCCCACCATTATTTTTCAGAACGTCTACCATATGTTGGTGCTCATCAGGGGCAAAACCAAAGAAACAAATTCTTTGTCCTTCAAAAGCTTTGAGTTTGTGATCTTTTGTAAATTCACCGTTTGTTGCTTTAAAATCAGGCACGTCCCGTTTATCCCAGGCGTCATATACCCAAGCTGATCGTACCACTGCTAACCTAAATGTCATGGCGTATCTGAGAGGGAAAATTTTAATATTTGTATTAGTAATATTATAATAGCAGTAACAAAAGCAAAACAACTAAGAAAAAATCAATCATCTTAAAAATATTTAAGTATGCAAAATTATTTTAATTGGCAAACGATCTGTTTCTATTTACTTACTGATACTTTTCTCCTCCACTTGTATTACATATGAGATGTGTTACTTTTGAATTCATATCCTTTCGTATTGAACCACCCATAGAGTGAATTAAATTGACTAGTCGCGTCTGAAAACAGAACGTAAAATCTAATTAAGTACATTACACATTTAGTAAAATATATTTACGCTCTATTAATTTATATAAAAAGGTACTTAATTAGGTCTTTTAGGAAATCAAAAACGAAAACTTCAGAGAGCGCAGCTTTTGGTGCACGGTTCCGGTAAGACTACAGGGACCGAAATATGTGACATATATGATGTGAGGTGAAAATCTATAAATAAATAATAATAATAAGTTTCCCTTCAAGCCCAGAAGACGCACTACTCTCATATGAGCATATGAAAATTATCTAGATAATTCAACTTTTGTAGGATGATGCTATAGATCAGGGTTTAAATTGCTTCAGCAGTACAGTACAGTTTGTACAATACAGTACAGTTTTGCGTACAGTTTGCGTCCCAGTTTTTCCATTAACAAATCATCCCTATTTTCTGTATCTAGTGCGCGATTCTGCTTCAAATCTTCAATTCGGGATATGGAACTGAAGTCAATGCCATTAATCTTTCTATTAAATAGATTTATTAATCTGAAGTAGTAGTGGTCTGATAGATTGTAAATATATTCATATTATATACATTAGTCTCCATTAACTCACGACCTTCAGATTCATTACGCTTTTTTCTTGTCATCGCTGCCACAAAATTATCAACTGAAAAATTAAGTCTCACCTTAAACACATATTGCGAACCAAATTCTTATAATAAAATTATGAAAACAGCTTAGTTTGTTTTGCTGAGATATATAGTGCCAGTTGGGGTGAACGGGTTAAGTAAACTTATCGTGGTGATCCTCATACCGGAAGGCACTCAATTGTCTCTAATGGCAGATTGAATGCAATTCACTTTCTTAAAGTCTGGGTATATGTGAAACATCTAAAAGACTGCTTGCACCCACAAGGGATGGAGGATGTCTGATTTTATTAAATTCACATAGAACCCGCAAATTACATCAGCCCAGTATAAAGCTAATAAATATGTCCAAAGAACTTTCTTTTCATTTCATGCTGAAGAAATTTTCTGCTTTTCGCAATATAGAACTCAAATATAAATGCTGCAATTTTCTCGTTACCTAGGCATACTGAAATCCTCATCTCCAGAATCAATTAGTGGGATTCTTGAAGATATACTTCTAAATAAACAAAATGTCCGTCAACAATTAAGCCAATCTCATATCTGACTTTCCAATATGATGGGTAAATGTATTTTTAGCGAATTTACAAATCATGAAATCACAACGCTGTAAACAAAAAGAGCTTTTGATGTAATAGAGTGGAACAATAAGTATTCAAAAACAATGGAAAAGTGGTTTCTGTTTTCCACTCCCCCACCAATTCAGTATCAGCCTTATATCAATCAATAGTTCACTCTCGCTTAACCAGTTTTATTGCGTTTCATGTAATTTGTCCACTGGCGCCAAATAATTGACGTCTGGATAATTAGTCCAATGATTTTTAATTGATCGGTTCTCATTAGTATTTCTAACAAAGCGATGACAGAGAATTCAATAAAATTTACCCGAAATCCCACGCACTTGGTTAAAATTTAATTTGCGAATAAATCAAAGTTTTGATCATTTATCACACGTATGAATTTAATGCACTTTAGGAGTTCAATTATATTCCCAAATACTTGATGCTATTTGCAAATAAATTACGCATTGTAATTCCATTGTAATTCAAATATTAACGTGTGGTTAATTATAAAATGGTCAAATTTCCGCAAACGGCACAAACCATTATTATTGGCACTGGAAATGGAAGTAACGAACTGTTACATAATGAGGATATAAGGACGCTTTATTTTTTTTTAACACGCTTTCCGTGTTAAAGTGTCGTGAAAGCTTTTAAATGTCGGTCACCAGTGACCGGCACGGCATTCAACGTGTTAAAAACAAAACTTGAAATGTGGTTATTCATCTCAGTTCTTAATTGATGTACGCTCTTGGAGAAAGTAGTGAATCTGAAAGTTATAAAGTCACCGCATTGAGGGGAGCAATGGCTTATGATTCCATATTAATAAATATAGACACAAAAACTAGTAGACTAAGATCGTCAGGTTACGTTTTCCGAGTGGACAAATCCAGAACATCGATGATTACCTTCCAGGGGAACCCCGGTGGGATCAGGAAGTGCAGCAAACTACAGTTGCGATGAATTAATTACATGGAGGTGGGTGTGGTTACATGTTCTGAATTAGATATGAACCATAACCGATGTTTTTGGAGGTGGTTAAAGGTAAAAGCAATCGTGGAATGATGAAGACAGTAATGAAGAGAAGTAAAGGATTACTATTATCTTTTTCATATATCATGAACACGGAGCGAAGATATTGATGTTCGGCCAATGAACGAATCAACATTCAATAAAAGAATTGCACCAATCGGTCGTATGAATAAAAATTGGAGTGCGTATAAGCACACATTAATGCTTCAGTATTCTCTAGTATGTTGCCTTATTTCGAGCGCATTTCGGTATCCTTGAGTATTCTTCTTTTTATATCCTAGATGTAGGGTGTTATATCTTTGAGCAGACGTTTGTAATGCATAAAAATCATACACAGAAATCTCGTATGTCGCAAATCAAGTTGCTTATCGACAGCAGTGCAAATATATTGATTACCAAGTCCAAGTCTGTAGATACCAAAACTTCATGATAATGAAATCCTCACTCAATCAATAATAATTATATCAAATTATCTCCTTCAACTCAAACATTCCCTTCGGTGAAATCCTAAATAAAGATTTACTTGAATTTTTAAACTCATCTATCATAATCCTTAACATTTAACACTAAAGAGAACAACGTCCTCAGCGACAAACATAATTTTTCGGCCATTTCAGTGGACGTCAATCCATTTGAAATTAATTTTGTTTTTAAAACCAGTCGGAATGATCTTAAATCAGAAATACGTATGGTTCTTCTTAACCAAAAAGAGAAGCAATATAAGCTCATATACATAGGTTTTACAAATTTTTTATCGCAACGGGCGGGTCGAACTTCGGCATCGATGCCTGTCAAAATAAAATGAACGTATCGTAATGCTGCAAAACTCAATGGCGGCATGGCATCGAAATGCGGTGCTGGTGCCGATGCCTGTATCAATTGATATTTGATATTCAAGGCGGCATCGTCGGCATCGGTGGTTTAAAAATGGCGGAAAAAGCAAAAACTAGCAGAGTTTGTGCGACAAAATCCTTGTTTATTTATAAAAACGGATAGAGATTACAAAAACACAATTAAAAAAGAAAAAATTTGGCGGAAAATAAGCGAGGACTTGTCGATTCCGGGTAAGTGAATTTAATTGAGATTTTTGGAATTATTTTAATAACAATAAAGCCATTATGTGCTACTCTTACACTTTCAACAATATACGCTAAATTCTTTACTACCTCCTTCCCTACTTCTATAATAAAGCAAAATTATTGGAAAAGCGCTTTTATAAGGATTTCTTATAGAATACACCATAAAAATCAATTACATAATAAAAAGCAAAATAGATTGAATTGCATTCCCTAATCTCGAGGTTCCCATTAATCAGTTTAAAGAAGATAAGTTGAAAGACAATACATCTTTAGAAATGAGAATATGAAAGTTGCCGTACACTTGTGTAAGGCAGGTTGCACACTGATCTTCTATATTGCAGAGTCATACCATATCTCAGAGCGAAGCACGTGTAGTAGGTTAGCGAAAATTTTCTCATTGATATGCGTATAATCATTTAAAACGATATGACGTGCTTTATTCTGGCATTCCAAACTGCATATCAATCTTACATGGATGTGGAAAATGCCAGACTAGTGTGCGACCTACTTAAGATCATTAATTCCCTAGGAGAGATTTTAGCCTAAATACAGCTAAAAAAAACTCCCATTTTTAACAATTCTACAAAAACATTACAATTACTAACAATTAGTAAGATTACTAAAATTAATTCATATTAATTTTACAAAATCTTATTTTCTCCCGAAATATTTCGAGCAAAATAATATGTATGTAAGTATATAAATCCAAAATAATTTATATAAACCGCACATGGTGAGTCATTTATTTTGAAATAAACTCAGAGATGAACTCACTCAGGAAAATACAAAATAAGAATGCAGATGCATATTTAGTTTCTATGGTTATAAAACCCCAAATTTTTCTAATGCACGGAACTCTCAGAATTACCCTCTACACTCGGTAACTAACATAAACACAAAATAAACGAAAGTCTCTTATTCATGGATTGTCGTTCAAAAAGAACAGGCTCGTGGCATAAGTAATGTCTGTTTGTCAAATAAAAACAAGCGATATTTCAATCTTCAACTTGAAGGCGATCTAGAATCGTTGCCAATGAGGAAATAGTATACAGTGGAAGTTACTCTACCACCAGGTGTGTTGTGTTTCAAAACATACGCACGCTTTAAAAATAAATTTGTAAATACGTCAGCAGTTATCAAACAAAATTATGTGTTATTTGTTGCGATACTCACAAGCTCATCCTTCTTTCTAATTCCAGTAAAACACGTAATTACTCCTCGCATTGAGTAATTGTAAACTGGCCTGGTGCTATGTGTTAGTCCCTCTTTCAACTGTGCAGCCTGCTGCAATGCTGGTGGTCCCATAATTCTGAAACGAAAGAGAAACTAAAATTTATAAATGATATTTGTGCATACATATGTCGTAAAATAAAAATGGTTCCATTCACAACTTTAAAAATGTATCTACTAAATTATATTTCTCCTATTAAACTCGTACTGGGAATTTCGAAATTTTTTTGCAATGCCTGTCAATGCTGCAAGGATCTTTTTACGATGGATTATCATTGATAAGTTCCTTGGTTTAGCGTGGGTGCTGGTGTTTCTCCTTTTCTTACCCACTGTCTTTTGCGCTTGAAATTTTTGTATAGAATATATTTCTCGCCATCAGTGATCAGTCACTATTCGGACCAGAAAATCTTCATTTCTGAGCCCTGGAAGCAAAGAAGAGCAACCACTTACACTCGGAAAGTTTTCGTAGGACTCATTGACGCCCAATTCGTGTTTCCTATTGCATTCCAGTGACGATGAATAATTGAATGATTAAATCAAAGCATCTCGGCAAGTTCTTCATCAGTTATGATGGGATTTTCTTCCACTAAGTTTGACCTCATCCAGCTCGGCAAATTTTCCAGGACAGGGTTAATCTTGCGGCTATAGGTTCTACCTCGAAATTTCTGGAACCATCGCTGGCACTGGCTAACACTTATTACACCTTCGCCGTATGTCGCGGCAATATTTCTCTGTATTCGTTGCCGACTTTGTTTCTTACATCAATTTTCATGGTCTCATTCATAGAATCCTCTGCTTTAGGAAAAATTAGAACAAGCTTAAATGTTAATTCCAACTAACTTTTTGTTAATTTTCAAAGGATATTTACTTATTTTTAACTGCTATAATATTTAGACGTCGTGAAATTTTTTTAACAATATAAAAATAAAACAATTCCACTTAATATTAATGATTATGATATTTTAGCAAACTAAATATCAGAATTGAAGGATTTATAGCTATAACTTTTTATTCCTTAGTTCCCATTGGTTTACGCCTTTTTCTATTTTATTTGGTATAAAAAGTTTATTATTTTCAATACTTCTCAGAAAAATAATTTTACTTGTTTTGCTTCTGTATTAACTCTGCTCTGTATTTACTCTATATATAAACGAAAAAAACGAAAGAAATTACGTCTAATTAAAACTCAAGCATGTTTTCAGATTCTTGCTTAAAAAAATAATATGGAACTGGAGTGTATTTTCTTATTATTTAGAAAAACCATAAAAATAATTTGCGTTGTATGCTGAGTCGAGAATGCGGCAAAGTAATTTTCTTGTTTTGTTTTTACAATATATTAAATAAACTCTTAAAATATAAAGCAAAGCTCTTGAATACAAATTTGAATACACAGTAAAAACTGTCTAGCGCGGAGCCTATGCAACCGAGAAACCTACTTACTTGGACAAAAAGACTATTTCACATTTTTGTACATTTAAGACTTTTCCCAAAAAATGCGACAAAGGATATTGGATAATTGCGTAAATAAACTAAAACAAAGAATAATAATAATATTTTGTAACAGAAATTGTACTTAAATCCATTTTTCACAAGTTTTCACAGTATTGTCGGAAATAGAATTACTAAATATGCGATAAAATTCTCTAAACGAGTTTACATTTTTCGGTCTTCTATTTTTAATTTTATACTTTTACTTCACAAGAGTGCTAAATTTTTTTATTCCTGTCGCTTGAGGTAAATTTGGCGGATTATTTCTTTCTCGCCGAAAACTACATGTTTCTTTTAAAAAAATCGTTAGTGTTGTCGTATATACAGTCGCTAAGTCTGTCTAAATGAATATATGTTCACGGGTGTAATGTAAAGGGTATTAAGCGCTTCCTAGTGTACTCTTTTAAATATGTATGTGACATCATTGCTTCACCTTGAAAGATGTTAGGAAAGAGGTTAGAACGGTAACGCTTACAGCCTATTATGTCACGTATTTTCTCGGAAATTTTTCCTTTGACTTGAGCTGGAGCCACATTATTTAATTGGATTCAATTGCATCCACGATCAAACTTATGGCGGAATCAAACTAAAAATTCTAATTGGAATTTGGAACTTATCCAGCTCAGAATTCCGCTAAAGGTCGATCGTCGATGCAGTTGAATCGAATTACATAATCTGGCCCGTGGACTTAATGCAATGATATTTTTTATTAACACTAGATTTACCGAGGTGCTTACAATAGAGATACAAATAATGCCCTGAATAATGCAATTGAAAGAGAGATTATCCATCAGAATGACGGGTTTAGTAAACCTTGTGGTAACAGAATGTTATAAGTCAGGACCTGGCGCGCTCAATGGATCAACGATTATATACATTTTGTCATCCAGTATGGCTTATACATCATTTTTTAATGTACGAATTTTTCAGTATACCCGGCCACTGCACCAATGTGCACCCACCCTTTGCCTTTTTCATTTTGGAGCATCCAAAATCCATCAATGGATATATTAGATGCAAACACGAAGACTAGACTTGTATAGAAGAGATATTGTTCCTTGTCATGCAGTACAATTTTGGTCATGTGCAGTCTTTTTTTGAACGTAGCAACACTTTAAATTTTGTCGATTTTTTCTGGGACAAGTCTTATGTATTCTGAACCTTCATAAGCGAGAAACCTGCTCAGACAGAAAATTTGTATTAGTCCCGACAGATTCCAGATAATGCAGGCTTTTGTGTAATTGAACAAATTTTTCTCTAAAATTCAGTCGATCGTATTTGTTATGAAGTGATATAATATGTCCTTAACTTGGGATTAAAAAGGTTTTACGTGTATTTCAACTTTATTTACTGACAACAAGGTTTAAAACAGATAGCAAAATAAGAGCATTTTCTTAATGAAACAATAGTTACAATACCAGACGCAAAAAAATCTTAAATTTCACAATCTGAAATTTCATATACCATATCTAAACGCAAAATCCACATAGGCATAGCAGATAGGAATAGAGGTGATTTCTTCAGAAAAAAGTGCAACGTGAAAAAATAATCAGTAAAGATTGAAATTTTAAAGCATAATAAGAACCACACGCTATATTATATATATTTCTGAAATAAAAGTAGTTGGTGCATATGTAGATGCCCGTCCAAATCCTCAGTATACCTTATAATAACATTTTGCTTTAGTTAAAATTTAAGTTATATTTACTCATTGCATTCATGTTGATCTCTTGCAAATAAATATAAAGTTTCAACCTAAAACCTTTCATAACGTCGTAAGCATCACAACAATTTAAAAGGCCGATCACGTTCAAAAATTCGGTGTAGAGGCCAAGTAAAAAGTGCATTTAAAGCGTGACCGAGCATATCGAAAATAATGAACAAAGAGCAATTTTACAAATGAAACCTTTCTTATGTATCAGGCACCCGCAATGAAAGCAGAGTAAAATTTAGCACATTAAATACTACTCAAGTGCAAAAATAATAAATTTAAATAATACCATCTGATAAAGGCTCCCTTGGACCCAATACATAAATTTTTGTTTCTCTGTCGGACCTGGGATATAGTTTTAAAATTTTATGCAACAATTCATTTAAACCACAGCAGTTATGCGTCTGAGCGACGACGATACGACAATCTTTTTTGATTCCATTCCCATAATCAAGAAATAAATATCTTATATAAGAATACACAATGTCATCAGAACTTCCCTTTTCCGAATTTAATTATAATTGCAATTAATTTATTTATCGATAATCGTTAAGATAAGAAGGACAGCGTAACAATGCAAGAAAAGCCTACCTATGTTTACTTTTGTGTATGGCATCAAACACTGGCCCTTCGAAATCACTTAAAATGAAATATGTTGTCCATGATAAATCGGAAATAATTTCCATTCCGGTTTCCGATGTTATGATTGGAACTCCAAAAGTTCGTGCGGCTTCCACAGTTGTTTTGTCGTCAACCACACTCCCCACCAGGCAAATCCTTAGATTTTCTGGTGAGGGCGTCGGTGAAACTGACATCTCTGTAAAGAAAAATGAAAAAGAATTAGTCAGGAAATTCTGCTTAAAAATAGGAAATTTGTTTTTAATTCATATAACGACGTGAGCATTTTTTACAGAAATATTACAAACATAAATATGTGAACAAGGTTATAAATCACTTCCTTGTTTCTGATTTCGTACAATTTCTATCCGTGCAATACTTGGTACTATTTACAGAATATTGAAGTTAAGAAAGAAATTCATATGGTATAAAATGCATATAGTCACAAAATGCGGGAGACAGATTTTCAAATTCAGCTTTTGTGGTATGCATATGAGGACAAAATAGAGGAAAAGATTTGCAGAATAATTAAAACAACTATAGAAGTATGAAATTCTGCCATTGCCGGATTAAAACAGTTGATTTGTTCTTCAGCACAGCTGTGAAACTAATTTTTGGTTTCTGGAAAACTCTCTTGTTGGTAAATTAAAAAATAATCAAATTAAAAACTAATACATAAATTTCTCTCTTATTTAAGCAGTATTAAAGATTTAAGATTCTTTTAGATTAACACATTTATTTTAACGGTGATGGCCTATAATGGTATACACAAACTTGGCGGAAAGGAAACTGGAGAGATTGGAGGGATTTGGCAATGAGGTACACATTCTGCTTAAATAACTGTGGGCTAGAATGGAGAAGGAAAACAGAACATGGTAATCTGTCGTGTCGTTCCATTCAAAAAGAATTCACAGAATTTTACTCCTTTGATAAGTATTGTCCTCAGGAAGAAAGGGTGAAGACGGCTCGATGCACGGATCACACGCATAAGGATTGATCTACAAGGAATCAAATCGAAAATTTCGTTGGAGCAATCCTCTTTAAAATAAGAACAACAAAACGTAAGACGGTGCACCAGAGAATCGATTTTACAGGTAACCATCTCGTCGCCAATGTCATGTACCTATTCGACTTTATGCAACGGGAACAACCCAGTACGCGCTGGGCTAGAGCAAACACATGAATTATATTTAAATTTGGGTCTAATATGAGCAATGCAGATGAGCAGTAAATCAAATGGGATCAAGTATTTCTTGCATCGCTGCAGGAAAGCGGTCGTCGTGCGTTGTCGTCGTCGTTGAGATTATTAATATAGTATCGATTATTAATAATAGTATTGGCACAAGTCAATACGTTTAGGCGAAATCCTTTCGTAGACTGTAAAACTGTGAATTCGATTAAAGGTGAGCAATAAGAAATCATAAATGAAGAGTAGAAATCTAGTGGAGTACAATACCGAGCCTTGCAGCACCCCGGCATAACACCGTCTAAATGTAACACGTATGGAACGGTAAGAAAGGAAACTTTCAATTCGATAAGAAGAATATAATCAAATGCTGGAAGATTAGGTAAAAGGGCAGAGTGGTAAACTCTGTCAAAAGCTTTCGAGATGTCAAGTGCAACTGTTCCCGATACCCCAAAAGATATGGAAATAATAGTCGAGCGTCCAATATGGAAGTCATACTCGTAATTGTGAATTAGTTTATTATTCTCGAGGTATTTTACTAATTGTTCGTAGATAAGAGACTTTTGACAAAATCGAAATTATTGTTTCTATTGGTCTATAATTAGAGGAATAATAGGAGCGAGTTACTTTACTATCAGATCCAGTGGCTTTGGATAAGTCAAGGTTTGCAAGTACTTTATGGACACCGCCAATGTGGAAATAAAGCTGCCTCTGATAAGGTTGGTAGCAGAGTTAGCGTGCTTAGTGGAAGATGCGAACCTGCGGAGAAATCGTAGCGATAGAACAATAGAGAGCATGTTTGCTTGAAAAATGTCACAAATTTCTACATAACCTTCAAAGCGCGTCATAAACATCTCAAACATTTCTCGGATCATTACACTGCAAGTTTTGTTTAGCAAAATTGTATGTGCAACAAAAGAATGTTATTAGTTTGCTTTTACAATTAAATGTGCGCGAAAAAAGCTTTCAACTGAGTTGTCGAAAGCTTTTACTTTTTATGTATTAACAGCAGGATTAATTTAAATCACATCATCGATATTATAGCTCAATGCAATGTTATGATATGATGTTGATGTTGTGATTTAAATTAATTAAATTGTTCCCACGCAAAAAGCGAAAGCTTACGACAACTCAGTTGAAAGCTTGCTTGGCGGTTACAACGTTATTCACGGTGCACATATTCAATTATATGCGCTTAAAATTGCAAATTTCTTCTTTAAAAACTCGCAATTAATTGTTTAAATATCCCGCCTAATATCGCCTGCAAAGGACAAAATTATATTTCGCCTATATCTATCTACTGCATGTCACTGTGCCGAGCTGGCAGCTGAAATAGCCGCCAAAATTTAAAATGTGGTTCAATTTGCGGATTTTCGTTATTTAGAGCATGATAAAAAAATATGGTTGAATCAAATTCTAAAAATTGTTTGGAGGGTAAATTTAGAAATTAGAACATTTCCTTCTTTACATATACATGCTTGGATTTACTTAATATTAAACAATATTTAGAATTCGATTACAGTTTAGTTTAACTTTAAAGATCGACTTCATCAATCATCATCGATTTCAAAAATGTATGCCATTTTCTTGAAGACAGCTTTTATGGAACATCCCCTTCCATATATTCATCTCAGTGGGAGAAATTAGCTGCTTATACATTCGTTTTATCCATATGAGTCTGTATATACAACATTCCTCTTCAAATTAAAAGTGGTATAAAAGAAGGGGTGAAATTGGTTTTGATATACTTCAGAAGTGACCAGAGATCTTTGCTGCCTCTAGAGTTTTTCTTCTGGTGGAATTCAAACTGGAGTTTGCTTATGACGCAGAATTCATGCAGAAAAAGAGCAATACTCATTTCGAACAACAAAATAATGACTTAGCTCATGCTCAATATATCATTTAGTCATTAATGTTTCTGTCGATGATTGTTCCTGCAGAAAAGCATGGCTGCCTGCCCGGGACAATCCCATGTTAAGTTCATCGAAGTTTTCAAGCAGAATTAGGGCGATAATAAATGACAAGTATGCAATGCTACATCAATGGGGTACGACATTGTCATCCCGGTGTGGGTAACTGTATACAACTCTGATAAAATTTTTATTAGCTCCTTAATTTACTTTCCTTTACAAGCATACATATGATATAAATACAATTCATCTCATAAAACTTTTCTGTACAAAATTTTCGAGTGATAAGTTGCTTCCTTTTCGAATTATATCCAATAATCCAAAACTTCGATAAGCGGTTCGATCAAGGAGTGGAGTGAAGTGGCCTATTTTCGTTTTTCCGACCTGGAGTCTCATAAAGCATATCTGTACAAAATTTCAAATTGATAGGTTGCTTTCCCTTCGAATTATATCCAATAATCCAAAAATCGAATATGGCGACCCGACCAAGGAGTGGGGGAATATGAGCGATTTTCATTTTATTGATTAAACGTCTCATAAAACTGCTTCTTACTAAATTTGAGAGCTATACGCTGTTTCCTATTTGAATTATACCCAATAATCCAAAAATTCTATATGGCGGCCTATTGAAGGAGTGGGGGGATTCGGCCCATTTTCGAATTTAGACCTACAAATCTTCTGAAAGTAATATATACCAAATTTCAGCCTTCTAGCTCAATTCGTTCTCGAGTTATCCTGTATACAGACGGACGGACGGACGGACAGGCGGACATGCTTAAATCGATTTGCTTTCACATTCCGAGCATATGTATAATATAATATAATATATAATTCATTCTGCTCTATGCGTTACAAACGTTGGATCAAAACTAATATACCCTATGTATCATATGGGGTATAAAAATGTAAGAAATGTGCCAAATAAAATCAAAGGGTATTCAAATATTGACAAGAGGGTTAGTGGAATCGAAGGGAAACGAATTTATAATATAATAAATCTCGCCTCTTTTTTCACTGTTTTATTTCAAGAAACTAACTAAATTTTTCTAGCGTCTTAATTAATACACAATTAATTATAGATTGGATCAACTAGGCGTGCAATCATTGCATATATTTCTTAAGAAAGACATATTGACTGTATACAATCTTATAGGTCAGATTAATTACTTACATTAATTATAAAATATTTCTTAGTAAAGCAATTCAAATTCCAATTATTTGTTTTCATTTTGAAGGCAATCACGATAGTCTTTCCCGTAATATGTTCTCTTTTTAACTACATGTAAATAACGAACGTGACTACGCTTGAAAACTTTCCTCTACTGTTTTTTACAATGTCTGAAAATGAAAGATAGATGGTCTTTAGAATGAATTTGTTTGTCACTGATTGAGACTCAAATTTTTTATTCAATAAACTTGAAATTTCCAAGTTCAATAAGAATCAAAATATAAAGAGCTCTATACCAATAATTAAATGATGCCCTCACATAATTTCTAAACATGGTATAATAAATGCCACGAGAAATGTTAAAAGAAGTTAACAACCACGATAAGGTCATTCAGGCATTAAAAACTTCAGAGCAGAACTAATTTGTGGCGCGGGTATCATGAACCCATCGGCCTTCGTACTCTTCATTCAAAATTTGCATAGCGAAACGCACTTTAGACAAAGTTTGGCCTCTAATGGTCGTCTACCACAGAATATTTCTCGAAATGTGTGCACTGCTGGTAGACTAATAAGTATTATCTAACTTCCCTCGTTTGATCTAATTGACATTTTCGCTGTAACGAGGTTATTAAAAGTTTTCTAAAAGTTCCGGCTACAATTTACATTTGCCAGGTCATGAAAACGCCTCAATTAGCCTTCAAGCAGTTCTTTCGTCTCACTTTAAAACTGGAAATTATAATTTAACTGACGTAAACTTCTGTTTTTGATTATTTAAAAATGAATCTTTGGAAAGTACCTAAGGAACGATGCTCATATGACCCCCAAACAGGTGTCGGATTTACAGTACGAAGTTCACTCTACCATGAAGTTATATTTTTCTTTGCTGGGCAACGGTGTTGTTAGTAAGACGTTTAGCTTGAAGCTAACTGATTTTTTTCTCATCACAACAATATAAATGTTGATATATCTAATGAGGTCAAAGGCATGGAATAGATTGCGTAAAGTAACTTCGTAGCACAGGAAATCTTAGCATCACCCCAAAAGCACAGAAATAGTACTGTGTACATATTGACACTGTAGCATGTCATTGTTGAGCACAGTAGAAATGAATTATCATATTTTGCTCATAAATAGTACATTAAACTTGATCACAAAGTACCACTGAGTAAGTGACTGAATTTTAATTTCATCACTTGCAACTGGAACTGCAAATACTTTAGCACAAACGGAAGTGAAATTCTGAACAAAATACAGCGTGTTTTAAGCCAAAGAATTATTGAAAAATAGCGACAACGACTCTCTGATGCCGATGATTTCCTTATGGCTGGATGCACGTTTAAACCGATTAATTTCATTATTTTAAGAACAGAATTCAACTGGAACCAATTCCATGCAAAGTGCAAAAATATTTTTTACACAATTCGCTTACCTGATCTTAATTTTTGTAAATTTTTTTCTCATTTGCAATTTGTTATTCAAATGATTATCCGAATCTCAAAACTAACGAAATGTCTTCGTTTTAGAATAGGTATTTGAATTTTCAATTATCCAAATTTTTAATTAGCCCAATACATATTCAATTTTTCGAATATTTAATATTGGAATATTTAAATCGGATTACCTGAAAGCATTCAAGATACCAAAAGGTTCAGGCTTGAGTTCACCTGCAAAATAATTTTATAAAGCCAGTCAAATTATTAGGTCCTTTTGTTTGCTTTATACCTCGTGCTTGTCAGTGCAATCTACACTAGCACCAAAAATCAGATGTATTTTTTATGTAAGCGTTTTGCATATTTTGTATTTGTATCTGGAAACTGTTGTTAAGTGTAGGAAATCTACAACTGGTGTAACTTACCCTAGATTCTAACAAGCAAACGGAAAGGCTGATGTAGATAGTTTTGGTCTACACCACTCACGTTTTAATATCATATAAATAGACGTAAAGTCAACTTATTCATAAAAATATATTTCAAAAATTCGATACTCAATATAAATTACCGACTTTTTTCTAGAAAAATCAAATTTTTACTCACTGGCTAATAGGTTCACCTTCTCTGGAAAATGTCAAATTTTGTGGTATGCAAAGAATCGATATATAAAATAATATACATATATACTTCACTTCACTTCAGTAGTATATTTTGAGTTTGAGGGGGAGGGTTATATTCGAATGCATTGTTGGGCACCGGATGAAAACCTATTTAATACGATCACCTTTCATATAAAATTTAAATGAAGTATTTAATTACATCAATTATCAATAGAAATATATTTTAAAAATTGCGGTACACAATCTAAATTAGTAAAATTCAAAAAGAATTTTATTTTGCAAAATCAAGATTTTTTCTCTGTGGTTAATGGGCTCACCTTCCCTGGAAAATATCAAATAAAATTTACTGTATACAAATGATTCTACATACAAAAAAATTGTTTTGAGGTGCTCATCTTTTAAGGGGTGATGTTCTTTCAAAAAAGGAGACGGTCGTGCAGTACATATCGTTTACTTGTGATGATATGCTCAAAGTCACAAGCTTTGGAGAGACACAGTCGAAGAGATAACTAAAATTCGATGAAGGTAAGAATAGTCGATAGGGATGTGATGATTATGATTAAGACTACATAGATATGTAGATACTTATATAGGTGCTTACCTTCTTAGATACGACAATTTGTTAATAACGACCCATAATGCAATAATTTTATTGAAATAGTAATTCATTATTATTATTTCTTTTTCCAGCATCTTATCATAAATAATTTATGAGCATCTGGGTGACCACCAACAAAATTGAACCTTTTTATGCGAACATCTGTTTTTCGATAACTTCCAACTACATATTTACCGTTGGGTAATAAATTAGCCGTGTTTTCTAAAATTATCTGCAAATTATCTCAAACTGCAAAAGTGACTATTAGTTATTTAAAAGTTCTACAAATCTTTAAAAATTTACATTACGCAACAATTTTGGCTTTAGAGTTGTAAAGGATATGCTAAGATACTTTATACTGCACCTCCTACACGGCCAACATTTATGAAGCCAACAGATTACTATATCAATACGAATCCGAAATAAAACGTATCTAAATATAATCCCTCATTCATAACTTTAGCTCTGTACAATTAGTTTATGTATATCGAAAGGAGAAAAATTCATAAAATTCTTCTGAAGATAACACCACAGTAATCGTAAACACGTTCTAGCTATGCAGCCATTTGGTGCTTAAAATTGGCCATAAAACGTTTCAATTAGCTCTGGCTATAAATCAACATTAAAAGAAAATTTATGTACAAACAGATGAACAAGTGTGTATATGACACACTTCATATATAGAACAATTTTAAAGTAAACATCTGTAAATGAGAGCGCGTATGTGGGGATCCTAAAAACATTGATTAAAATTTAAGCAAATAACTCGAAACCTCCATCAAAAGAAAATGTGTTGCTAATGTGACTTAGTCTGCAATGGTATAATATCCAAAGTAGATCTATGGAGGAAATGAAAATAAACCGCAGAGAATGAAGTTCAAAGCTAATTGCTTAGGGAGTTGCGGGGATATTAGTGCTTGACGTCTTTTCATGCATATTCTGACTTTGGAATATTTCGGCATTGAGAAAGCGCACGTCATGTCCATGTTCTGAATGCAGTCAACCACAAAGATGCTTATATCTATTTTTAGATATAGCTTATCTTTGAAAAAAAAACAAAAGGGATAGCAAATTAATGCTTATTTTACCACTAATGTGTAACTTTATAACTGCACAAGATATTGAACATAGAGCCAACATCTGTATAAAAATAAGAATTTTCATCGTCCACATCTTTAAGTTAAACTGAGGGAAGAACAAAAAAAAAGATATAATTGGGTTAGGCTAATTATGTTATACCCTAGATGTAGAGAAGAAATCTTTGAGAGTAATTAAGACCAAAAAAGTGCTCCTCTTTGTGCTGTACTTTTGTCTTATTTTATCCGAAAATGCATAATTACTGATTGCGAGTATTGATTGTGGAGTTTATTTGATCCCTAAGTACTAACAGATCACTTTAGTCCAGAAGTGATAAGCTCGAAAGTAAAATTTTACACTTTTTCCATTTCTTGTGTCAAAAAAGGGCTTAAAAAATGAAGGTAATCTTCAATTGACCTTTACATTTGACTCTCAGTCAAGTTCAAGTTCACAGTCAGGTGCCCCTTATGTGGCCCTCCAACTTTTGTCCAAATTTTTTCCCAAAAATTAAACCTTGCGAAATATTCCATCGCGCTTTTATCTTCTATGTGCTCTGCATATTTTTTAGATATTTTTGAACAAAACACATACATTGTAAATATTTTTATACAAAACAAATTTCTAGAACACAGGCACATTATTTTGCATTAGCACTGGAAAGAAGAATTTCTACTTACTAAATAAGAAATTAAAAGTTTCATATGGCAGTCCTCTAAAGAAGTTGTCCGATTTGATTCCATTTCCGTCAGGATATTTTAATTTGACTAGAGTATCTGCAATGTATCGAATTTCATCCATCTACTACAGCGTTTTCGTTTTAGAAGAAAAAAAAACCTGTTTTATATGGCAACCCAATGAAGAAGTTGTCTAAATTGGCCTATTTTCGAGCTTGATCTTTCAATTTTAATAAGATACATGTCAACCAAATTTCAAATCTCTAGCTCAAAACGTTCTCGAGATATATCGGGCCCGAGACAGATTTCTGCGGGACTCTTCTTAATGCGAGAGGAAAGTCCGAGTAAACATCTCCGCATAACACCTGTCGCCGACCACACAGAAAAGATCAAAACAGTATACATGCAGGAACTGAAAAACTGAAATTCGAACGAAGCTTGCTAAGCTGCATTTTATTATATATCTTATCAAATGCCTTGGAAAACCCCAGAAGAGTTAGGAATGCCAGATTATTCTTATCTTAATTAATTCTAATATCATCGGCTACTATAAGCAAGGAAGTAGTACAACTGCGCTTAGCCCTGAATCCGAACTGAAAATCTGACAGAAGATTTCTACTCACGGTTTACAGACTATAGCCAAGTTTTGAATTTGAATCGCCATTTTGTGACGTCACTCTGGATATTTTGTTCTCACAGCTTTTCCATGGTGACGATTTTGCAACAAGTGATGTAAATTTAAGTACTAAAATAAAAATTAACATGTAAAATAAACGCGGATTCTATTATATTAAAAATTACACTAAAAATTCATTAAAAATCACGGAATGCTACCAAAACAATGAGTTTTCTTCTTCCTCTAACAAAGATTAAAGCTCAATTTATCCAGAGTGACGTCAGGATTTATATGTCAAAATAAAGCCTGGCTAACCTTGTAGTCTGTTAACCGTGATTTCTACTACCCAAAAAATTACTAGCTTCAAAGTGTAAGGTATTTTCGAACACTTTTGAAAGGAAAGGAAGCATTGAAATGTGTCGAAAGTTGCAACTCAATCGAATTGGAAGAACTTTTAAATATGGCATTATAACATAAATGCGTTAAACTAGGTAGAATTACTGGTAACAACATTTAAATAAACTTAGGATGCAAATCGTCGAAACCAATTGCATCTGATTTTACCGACATAATAGCATTATAAATATTCGTGTGGGTAATTGAAGTGAAGGAGAAGTCCCTGAAGGAAATGACGGAGAAGTTTCCGAAGGAAGTGACGGAGAAGTTTCCGAAGGAAGTGACGGAGAAGTTTCCGAAGGAAGTGACGGAGAAGTTTCCGAAGGAAGTGACGGAGAAGTTTCCGACGCAAAAAACATAGCCCAAAACGCCTAATTGTTTTACGTACCTTAGGAACTGTAAACTCGATATTTATTTTGTGAATATTTACTAAGTAGGAAAATCCAAAAAGCTCACTTAACTTCTAGATTTCACAGCAGTTGAACCTAATGCAAGCCAGCACCATAAACTTTCCTTTCATTAAAAACAAAATTTTTCTTCCCAGAAATTGATACTAGCAAAATGAATAAATTGCCTAGAGTAGGTACATAATTGCTGGCCAACACAAGACATTTTTAACACATCTTTTTAATCCCCATAGATCTAGAATCTATTCAGAATACTAGAGGCACTTAACATACGAAATCATTGGTAAACCCCCATAATCCCTTATTCATGGAGTTCGAATTATCCATTAGCTAAAGCACTAAATTCACAAGTACACTAAATGATGCCATACTTTCAATAGAGCTAAAATGCACCGAAAACATGCAAATGGAATTTGCATGACGTGGGGTCCATTCAATTAAATAGCCAAACATATCCCCATAAGCCAATAATAGTGATTATTAGAAGTTGTACGGCATCGAAAACATTCTTCATCCTCATGCATATGGGGATATTGAAAGCATTCACTAGGGAATGGATGCGATTATTGTAATAATTTCAGTCTTCAATCCTTTGGGCATGTTCACGAAAATTTGCAGCATCAGCCAGTGTACATTGGGAATTATGAACATTTACAGTCTCAAGTAATTCATCGACTTTCAATATATTCATGACTGGTTTGCTTTTAGAAATGTAAATTTGAATTTTCAACAGAAAGAACAAATTTCGTGTTTCTAAATGAACATATGATGGATTATGACAAAGTATCTGAAAATAGTTGGTCGCACATGGAGTTCGCCTTTCAAATTCTCTTTTGTAGATAATGTAAAATATGACTTTGACACAAATTCCACGTTTTAAGCTCGTTTTATATTAACTGACCAATTTATGGCAAAAATGTACCACAGACTGAAACATAAAACGAGCTGCATTTGTCACGTAACCTATGTCTCTATCATACCATAATGACAATAATATTGAAGTTAATGGCGCAATCATTAAATTAAACAAACGAATGAATATTTTCTCGCCATTTAATCATAGCTCTAATTAATCAAACCTATACATATCTGTTTAAAGTACTGCTAAATATTAAAGGAAGCCGATGGTAGTTTGACACATATTGACACTGGCTCTATCATTTCAGTGACACGTGCTATCTGAAAGCTCACCCCGCAATTTTATGAGAGGTCAAAATAGAAACCTTGTTAACACTCCTAGTAAATAGAAAAGATAGACGCAAATTAATTTTACTGAACTGGACGTACTTTTTAATTAAACAGCTGTTATCAGTGTAATATTTTCTTTATGAATATTAAATGCGGAAAATTATGCCATATTTGCCGCGTTAGGGGTTACTGCAATTGTCTAAGGTTATTGGGTCGATGAGGTAATTGATATTATTAAAATTTAAGATTAAAAACCATAGTTGTGTTGTATAAAGTTCTTTTAATTTAAAGCTGGTATTTAAGATGTATAGGCAATAACTGTACGCATTTACAGATAAACTATTAATCAAACTTTCGTATTACTAAAAACCCAACTAGATTGATTCAAATTGCAATCATTGTAGAGCGATGAACTTCGCCCACTCTAAAGAAGTAGTTATCTGCAGAAAGTGGTTTCATCACCGTAAAGTCAGGGGCTCTATTTTTGATCACTTTCCGACGCAAGAACTTCAAACCTCTGAGAATGCGAAAACCTATTGAAGGGGTATCTGAGGAAAAAGAAGGGTGTGGGGACGTTTTGTAATCTAACTCTGAAAATAATTTGCGAAGGTTGTGGTCCTGAAATATTAGGACAAAAATAATAAAAATCAAGGTACTAAGTCATGATAATGTTATTATCTAGCTTTCAATGATTAAGTAAATAATAAGTGTATAGCGTTCGTCATCAGAAGCTCAGTTGCAACAGCTGAGAAGAGTCGTATATTACATTACATTAGGGCATATCATTATTAGTTATGACAAAATGTTTCAAAAATTTGCGATCACCGAAATTTACATTTCTCGGTCCTAATAAATGTTTCAAAAAACAATTTTAACCAACTTTAGTTTACTCCAGAAAGTAAAAGTATGAGAATTTCCTATAGCTTTCGTCGATGCTGACGAAAGGTTTTAGTGCATATTGTTAAGCAAGTAATTGCTGTAAAAATTGCCCGTGTAAGAGCACTTACGTCTTTACAGTCACACTTCAGTAAAGTTTCATAATGGTCACATGAGATGTAAAACAACCCAGCCACTTAATTTTTTTTTAAATTTATGGAAAA
>QYTT01094314.1:55217-68007 GCA_006980735.1 Dasypogon diadema
ATTAGAAACATATTTATGCAAAATTCCAAAATGACGTAAACATTACACGTCATGCAAGCATCGCAGATTTTGTTGTTTCCAAGAAGCAGCTTTCAAGATTCTTGGAAATCGGGTACTTCAATGATGACGTCAATTTTGCATTTTGTATGACTGTGTTTCTAATTTCAATGATTTCAATTTTATTTTTACGTATCCCTTTTACGACAAAAAACGACAACTTCCTATGCACTTAATTTTACTTTCTGATAAAACAGAATGAATTTCTCAAGAGTGTGGTGCTATCTTTACATAAAGTTAGCACCACATCGAAATTTTATGATAAAATGTACAACGACAAAATTATTTTTTTCACGATAAATTTATGACAAAAAAACGACAATTTTTGATATACTTTTCATTTAATTTAGTCAAATGTGTGGTGCTAACTTTATACACCTCAATTTTAACCAACTTTAGTTTACTCCAGAAAGTAAAAGTATGAGAATTTCCTATAGCTTTCGTCGATGCTGACGAAAGGTTTTAGTGCATATTGTTAAGCAAGTAATTGCTGTAAAAATTGCCCGTGTAAGAGCACTTACGTCTTTACAGTCACACTTCAGTAAAGTTTCATAATGGTCACATGAGATGTAAAACAACCCAGCCACTTAATTTTTTTTTAAATTTATGGAAAAGATTTTTGCAAAATTAACTTAATTCACATAAAACAGCACAACTTTTTTACTTTTCAATATTTTTTGCTAAAAACTTATTATAGGAATAGAGCACTTTAACACGTTAACGTAAATGACATATTGCCTGCGAAGAGCTATGGGCACAGTTACAACATGTTGATATACCAAGAAGTTTTCTTAGAAGAGCCCATATCTGTTTAATGGAGGGCGAGAATCACATCGAAAATTTGTTATAATCAGATGTTGAGTATAAGCAGTTAAGTAGTAGTGACAAAATATTTATAAAATGTAAACAAATCAAAAAATAAACAATAAATTGTTATTAAAACTTGTTTTATTGAAATAAATTTGTAGGATTCAAATTTCTTTGAGGTAACTGAATGAAACTATCGACAACTGTCGTTGTACTGTTAATCAAAGGTATAAGTGTTAGGTATTGATGTAAAGGTAATCGGCAGAGCTTTCAAATTGTTAAAAAAATGACATGTCAAAGTCTTAGTTTTCATACAAAACGAGCGAAAACTTGAAATTTTGGAATTCTAATTCCAAATTTTTGATTTTGAAGGCTCTTAATTTCCTATTACGCTGACACAACTACCTAACTTCCTGTTTTATTTTTGTGCCTAAACAGATACCTGTTGAAAATAAAAAGAGTAATGTCAGTGGTACAAATATTTCAAAAGTTAAAACAACTTCAGTGAAACTCTGACCTGAGGAGTGCAATAAATAGTAAAGCTCAAATATCTCTTAAAGGAGCGAGTATTTTTATTAGTAGCGAGTATATTTATTATGGTCTAGAACAACTTTTTACTCAACAAGCATTGCTCTATCGATGGGGAAATTATGGATCACTTCCACCGGAACACCCTGTATAAATGAAGAGCTTTTTTAAATGAGCGTCAAGGTGTTAACGCCAAACTGCGTCGAGCTGCGCGCATTTCAAAAAGTGTATTTATTTTGTCATATTAAATGTGAAATTTTTTGAAAAAGAAAAACTTAGCAACTTTTGAAAATAAAATAATACAATCAATTTCAGCCCGAATTTTACTTGGGGTTTTTACACCCCCACGACCGTTAAGGGTTAAATATACAGTGAGCACCACACCAACAGATCTCATCGAATTTGCTACGTCACGGCAAAACTAACACCAGGGGTTATGTTAAGGCGATATGTTTATTTGATCCCCCTTTTATAAAATGCTAAAACAATTAGTTTAATAATGCGCAATAAGTAAAGACAAAAGCTCTAAAGCTCAAAAATAGTATAGAGGGTAAGTGCGAAACTTAGGCAAGAAACACAATTGGAGCTTTTCTGCCAGCGTTTTGGCTGGTGTTAAATCTCCTCGCTGCTGAAAACGTTAGCAGTGGCATAATAGCTGCTTGACATTTTTCACCTTTCCCGTTTAGGAAAACACAATCAAGAAGTTATTCCAAGTTCCATAAAATCACATTATATCACATAAAATAAAAAGAAGACACATGACACATGTGACAATGTGACAGTTTCCAGCCGAAAATTTCGATTTTGAGCAAAAATGCTGCCGCCTTGAAGTCAGCTGAAAAAGCTCAAGTTCTTGTTTCGTGTTGATACATTTGATTTTCGTTAGGACAAAACCGTAGCTGGCAGAAAAGCGCTAATTGTGTTTTTCACCATATGTGGGGTGTCTAGCTCCCCATCCCGCAGGCTTTAAGGCTAACGTCACACGATCATACAAATGGACGTGAATCATAGTAAAAAATTCATCCATAATTTTGAATAGGTTGAAAATTGCGCTTGTCCATTAAAAACCAAATTTCACCCTCACGCTCGCCCATTTAGCGCTCGTGTAACATTGGCCTAGGAGTGTGATAGAGCACCAAAATTTGTGAAAAAAGATGAACATGTGGTAAAAAAAAGATATAATCTTGAGAAGTTTTCAACGGTCAAATAAATACCTACTTGAATTATCGCGGTATAATTTGCGAAATATTCTACAGATTTTGATGAAACGTACCTCAAACGACGTACTCTCATAGGAAACATAGGAAACTTCTTTTATCCAACAATAATTAGTCCTTTCTTTCAAAAACACATCTTAAAAATTATTTCCTAAATAACAAATGTGACATCTCATTAATAAATAATTGAGTTATCTAGAAAACTTTTACATTATAGACTCATAAATTGTGTTAACATTGTAATTTATTCTCCTTATTTACTTTTTTAAAGGCCTAAAACTTTCTCATAAAAGTTACAAAAAATTGGATGCTGTTATATAAATTGCGCTGTATACGGTTGTATAAATTTGGGTATAGTTTTCTAGCTAAAAATTTTTATGTTCCACTGTATATTTTTGATTGCCATAAACTTTTCTACGGCATGATATAATTCTAGCCTTCCAATTATAACATAAATAAGTTTTTGAGACAATTTTATACAATGGAAGCAAAATTTTAAGTTCTAATATACGTAAGTTGTAGTAACTAATTCTTTTGATGTTCTTATGTTTAATCTATTTAATATATAAATAGAAACTGATAATAGCGAAGTATTTTAAGATAATCTTCTTTTCCAAAGCTTTCTCCCATTTCTTCGAAATCTTTATAAGCACCCTCTTGTAAGCATCCTACCTAAAAGCACTTCAGCAAAACTCGCAATCAATGCAAAAATGAAAATCATGCTTTTATCAAGTGGTGCTCTAGTTCTAAAAAATAAATTTCAAGGAAAGTATAAATCTTTGCTATTAACTCTAATCCACCTAGGATTTTTTTAACTGTTCGTAATAAATTTTGGCCAAATCTCACAATCTAGCGCATCGTTTCATGTTTTACGAGATTGTTGCCATAACAAGTTGTAATCAATTCTTTCTTATGCTTATCCTTGCTTTCAAGAACAGTTTCTCGTAAAATTGACGATAATCCACCGGTATAAAGGAAAAATTTGAACAGTAATTGACGCAATTACTATTCCCCCGCTTCGTAACGACTTTTCCGTTTCTGGAAGGAAAATGAAGTAAAAGTCAGTCTTGTTGTATTTAATTGGAGTTAAATCGACCGGCCTTTAGCTCTTACTACGCCGTAAAGCAAAAATAAAAAAAAGCATTCAAGTGCAGGGAAAAAGCAAGGTCTGAAGGAACAGTGCTTTTGTAATAATAAAGAAACGGCCTTTTCTCTTTTCAACTAGTACAGAGTTAATCAAAAGGATTTTCTGAAAGTGTTCACCCTTTATGTTTAGCTAAAAAGCAAAAAAGAATGGTACAAAAGTGGTAATCAGGCTTTCTCCTAATTTCCTTTTATTTTTAGCTCCTAAAAATGGATATAAATAACTCTTATAGAAAAATTTCCTAGCTTTTAGCGATTGATGAAAACGGACTTAGCACTTTTATTCTTTATTATGACTCTGGCATAGATGAATGAACCTTAAACCTACATACTTTAATGTTTTGCTTATAATTAAAATATTTGGTATTTGGATTTCAATTAAACTTTTTTGAGTTTCCCTTAGATAAATTGTGTGGTTTCATAAAAGGATTGATACACTTCAGATTATTTCACTGAAGAAGATTAATTCTATACAGATACGATGATTTCAGTTAGGAAGAAGGTATATAATTACCATTAATTATTTATTTTTCTGAATTTTCCTCTAATATTTAATACGCTTGAATTAAGTAACACAAATACCGAAGATATCTTTCTCACTGATTACATTTACAAAACGAAAGTTGGTTGTTTTTTATTTAAGTAGTGCTATAGTTCTTATATTAAGACATCAAGAAATAATACCTAACGAAAAAACAATCATGAACTAAACTTTTTTTCCTTTACTGGTTTATGTTCGACAAGACTATTCCACAAATTTCAATATTAACCAGCAATTTGAAAATGTGTTTTTGTTCATACTCATAACACACCTATGAATTGTTTTAATGCTAATAAAAATTATTTTCATTTTCACTTTTGTACCTTTCTTTCCGATACAAATCAGTTAATCGCAACTTATAATAATTTTAGAAGGAATTCCACCTCAGGTAAATTTTTTTCTTTTGTTTTTATACTTAAATAAATTTCTGTAATGTAATTTGTAAGTTTATTGAGTGACGAGCACACTGCATAAATAGTGGTAAGGTAAGTACAGAACCTTGGTCCTAAAATAAAATACTATAAAATTAACACATTTGCAAATACTTTTACTTTACTTTGTTTTCAGATAATATTAGTTAATATCATTCAAAGGAATGTTTTTAAGTATGAATTTTGGTGAAAAGTGCGTAAACAGCAGGGTACGTAAACGCTCACTCATGAGCTACTCACGAGCATGCGCTAAACTTTGCTCAGTCAAAACCAGTACTCAGTGAGCTTTAAGAAATTTTCTGGGAATGTGCAACAAGCGAGTTCGTTTTTAGGGTTCCGTACCCAAAGGGAAAAAAACGGGACCCTATTACTAAGGCTCCGCTGTCCGTCCGTCCGTCCGTCTGTCACCAGGCTGTATCTCATGAACCGTAATAGTTAGACAGTTGAAATTTTCACAGATGATGTATTTCTGTTGCCGCTATAACAACAAATACTAAAAAACAGAATTAAATAAATATTTAAGTTGGCTCCCATACAACAAACGCGATTTTTTTGCTCGTTTTTGCTCGGTATTGATAACGGCAACAGTAAGACGCTTGAAATATTCACAGAATATTGAGTTATATTATTCACTTTAAAAATAAATAATTAAATTAAAATAAAACAAATATTTAAGGGGGGCTCCCATACAACAGACATGATTTTTTTTGCCGTTTTTATATATAATGGTACGGAACCCTTCGTGCGAGAATCCGACTCGCACTTGGCCGGTTTTATTTATTGCTCAGTACGCGAACAGCTCACGAAATAGGTGCTCATGAGCGATGTCAAGTCTCGATTCTCAATGAAGAAAAATGTGTGTGTGTATATGTTGAGGAAAAAACAATTATTGTTATTTGAAAATATAGCTAAAGACTGTAATGTTTTTCCGTTTAAACGTTTTCGTTTCACCGTTTTAAACGTCCCTTTAAAATACCTGCATTCATATTGGTGAAATTTTCTAATAGCAGCACCAGTATCGACACTCGTACTCTAAAATTTTACAAGTACCAGTACTGGTATTGGTACTGGTAGACATCAGTATCATACCAATAGTACAATACCTTTCCAGTAACACCAGTACTTCACCAGTGCCACCAATATTTCACCAGTATTGCACTCTGTTCTCCAAATGAAACATTCGAAAACTTCTGTTTAAGTGTATATATTGTATAACCATTAATTAATGGTGCTTTAACTTATATTTTCCTATTAATCCTAGTTAAAATCTCAATAACTGTAAAAGATAGCGGTGAGATATAAAAACTTTTGAACTTTGGAACTTCAATAAATTCTCTCGTAAAAATTAATGTTAAATCTTACATCTACAAAATAACTAGGTAATGTATTTTAAGCGTACTATAAAGAAATGTACAATATATACGCGTCAATAATCAAATATGTTTAATCTGGAAATGAGTCTGAAACACTGAGGAAATATTGGTCGTGAGGCACTGGTAAAGACTGGTAGTACTGGCGGGGTGCAGGTTGTATTCGTATGATACTAATGACTGCCAATACCAATACCGGTACTTGTAAAATTTTACAATACCAATATCGATACTGGTAAAGCTATTGGATAAATTCACAAATATGAGTACTAGTATTATACTAATGCTAGTATTTGCTTCCCCACCTCCCTTCGGTCAAACGAGCTCTATTTAGAAATTTCGGTTAATACTCTATTTCGAGAGCTCTGCATTCCCTAAGCGGTAGTACAATAAAAGGACGAGGAGCTCGTGCTCTTAGTTACGCCACTGTGAATATCACCTTTTTTTATAGTTTAATACGAAAACACGAAAGTGATAAAAATGCAACAAAAATTTTTGTTTTAAATGAAGATTTTCAAATTCTTAATACCATAGTAACAAACCTACTATCACTGAAATAAAAATCGACGGCAAAATTTTACCTCTGGCAGTTAATTCTAGAAAAAATGCAGACGAGGCATAGTTTTTAATTTACTAGGTGAAGCTATATTTTCACGTCAAAAACAACCACATCAAGTGCCGTATATGATAATGCCCGTTACGAAGCAGAGGCGGTAATTTTCTGCTTTAATTACCCTTCGGTTCTACAAATCTCATTTATTCAAGTAGAGTTTCGCGCACAAACCGATTAAGGCAGCAGCTAGAAAATACATCTTACATCTTGTCAATGGACAATCTTCTGCCTCTACTAACAACGGGGAATCTAATTCTACCAGACTAGCATCACGTCGATGTAATTAGCAATAAACCTTGATCTTGAACTAAGCGCAATGCTTGTGCGCAATCACTTATGGGCTGCACTTTAAAGGCAATTACTAATTAACGTAATAATAACTGGGATAGAAAACTCAAGCAACTTTATCACTTTTTTAGCGAGCAATGAGAACAATCAATGATATAGCACATGGTGCTGAAGGTGTTCATTTCGCATACTCAATTTATCTTATCTGTTTTCCAGATCGTTTTGTTGGCATTGCATATGGAAATAAATAGCGCCATGGTTTTCATTTAGCAAATATTTGCATATAGATGGTGTGTGAACATATGCTACTTGGTTGCTAGAAAGACCAGCGCAACCAACACTCAATTCTTAATGGATGTGACCACACCCCACAATACCCCATGTTATTGCAAATACCTACCCCAAATGGATTTAATTACGCGTGTTTTATGGAACAATTGCAATAAGCATAAAAAACCTACGGGAAAAAACTGGAGCTGTGCAGATTAACGTACATGCCAATGACCTCATTTCTGGACTGATTCGCGCGCAATGCGAAGTAAAGAACAATAGATTCATGTGAATTAATCGCAATTACATATTGCCACACGCACCATACACTTTTGAAGTAAGTGATGTTGCAATCATAAAAAATAAAATAATTTCTAATATCTGTAAAACATTATTTCATTCTCGAAGTAAAATTGAGGTAACATCAGCTCCGAAGCATTTTTATTACGTTTCTTAATGTCTATTGAGATTTTGTAAATTGAATGAATGCCAAGAAGTTTATAGCACAAGTGATAGTTTGCATTTAGGAAAACATGATGCGAATTTCCCACTGGTGAGGTGAATAATAGAATCTTACAGAACACCTTGCTTTGAATTACCTTTTAATTTGGAAAAGCCATCAAATGAAATGGCGAAACAAATTGCAAAGCTGAACGAATGAATATTTGCACTTTATCCTTAAAATTTCTTTGTTTCAAGAGTGAAAATTACAATTTCAACATAAATTCAAGAGGAATTTTTGGTTCATTTTGTGAACACATTTTAGAATAATAATGAACGGACGGAAACAACACAGAAGTTGAGCAAATCACCATATATGTATATAGGACTGTATACGTGAATTGTGTTTGTGTATACACATGCTTGCAGATATCAAACAAGAACTTCTCAAGTTCTGGATTTTCTGGGCATATTTTATTCAAGAGGAAGAAACTCGAGATAGAGAAAATTATATTCCTTGTTTTTGGCACATTTCGTAGAATTGCTGAAAGCTTCTCAAGAGTGAAGAATTACCAATTCAAGAACGTAAATATTGTTTTACTTAACACCCAACTACATTCGTCATTTTTGGCCTACACTTCTACACCCGTGGGGTAGGTTTCTACCCCAATCTGCTTTTTATTCTCGAAACACAGTTTGGTAAATTTTTTGGCTATCTTTTACAAGGGTATAAAAAAACAGTCGCGAGCAGCATGTCACTCACCTGGTACTACATGACGAGTACCGAACTTAATCTTAATCTTCCTTGTGACACATTAATAGTGCGAATGTTATATAGCAATATACATTGTGTAGAGTAGAAATCTTCCCCACGAATGTATTTAAGAGTTAACATTCTTAACACTTTACCGACCGCTAGCGGTTCAACAGCATACGCATGTCCGACCGGCCACGCAGCCGCAGATTCTCCCTGGCGCCGGCTTTTTCTCGGTCTAGACCATCGCACGGGAGTATCTGTGCGTTTCGTATGCTTAGATAGAATTGTCCGCTTTCTGTTATTATAGGATATATTATAGGATAATTAGATTTAATAAAATGTTTTATTTTCAAGATATTAATGATAAATTACAGTTTAATAATTATGTAAAAATACCATAATCCATATATTCACATACTTGAAATAAGAAATAATAAAATAATAATAAAAATAATTTTTTCAAAGTATGATACCGTTCAAAACAGCTACCTTTATGTAATGGAACATTGCAAAAATTGCAAACAAAACATGTTCTACTTCTTTTTTTTGAACAGCACAAACTCTACATTGTCTTTGGGGTCTCACACTTCGACCGCTAGTTACTATATTTATAAGTTTATGTTTTCCAAAATTCGAAGTGCTCTCCTTGTGGGTGTTGTGTGGCGATAAAAAGCCGATTAATAGGCTATCGGTCGGTAGACGTTGGCAACAAAAAGCCGATTAATAGGCTATCGGTCGGTAAAGTGTTAATTGCTTTTGTATGCAAGCATGGAATGATGTTCATATTAAACAAAATTAGTGTGCGTTTTCATAGTAAATAATCACTAAAAGTTATCATTAAATCTTTAGAATTTCTATTGAAGACAGTAAATATTTTAGTGTGTTGATATTTGAAAACAAAACTGATAAACGAGAAAAAACCGAAGCCATTCGTCTTTCATACCAAATTACTTTTATACCTACATACCGAAGAAAAAAACAGGGAGAAAGCAAATGTGTGTATAGATGCATGGAACAGAACTAACCATGTAGGCGATCCCGGCCAATTTCCACCACAGTAGATTCGATTCAGAGCCCCTCTGGAGTACTGACGTACGGCAAATGACATTAACGGGTCAAAGATCGAATTTGCCAAATATACGTAATTTTAGAAGCAAGATACTCCTGATTTGAAGAGAAATCGACTTTCTAAGCCTTCTTCGGTTGCAGTATTAACACTGGATTTACCGAGGTGCTTACAACAGAAATAGAAACAATGCGTTGAATAATGCAATTGAAAGACAGGTTACCCGTCAAAATGACGGGTTTAGTAAACCTAGTGTTAAGAAATTACTTTTCTTTCTAGCTGTTTTGTGGCTTTGCATCAGATTGAAGAAACATTTTACGTTCTGAATTACATTTTATAAATACGACCCTTGATCCGATAAAGCAAATATTTTTTGTGTTTCGTCCAATTGAAAAACAACCGAATTTAAATGTAATTTTTTTGCTTTACTCAAGAAGGAAGGGAAGGACGTCAATCTTGAATTAAAGCTACCGCAATACATCCTATAAACTTCAAAAAGCACTAACGATAAGCTGAGAATATGTCGTTTTGTTAAAAAATACATGAATTACATGAATTTTACAGCCTCAGAGACTTGAAGTGAGTGTCCAAAGGAAGGGCATGAATTTTATTGTCTTCGGATTGTCTACCACAGAATTCAGCATGGACTTTACGGCACTTCCCATCATATCGTATGGCACAACAAGGACATTAACCGCAGAGCCAAGATACTTTATCACTTAGTGTTCATCTGTAACAAAAGCAATTCACTCGCATTTAAAACGAGAACAAGGGCCTGATGAAAAATCAAAAACACTTATTTCACTAAATCAAAGTTCTAATTTGCAAAACAATTTAAGGCACGAGTCGTTTCTGATTTGAAGGAAAGCCGATCTCTTAACTCTTCATAAGCAGCAGCATTAAAAAATCGCTTTTCTTTCTATGTAGCTGATGAGAAGTCTTTGCACACCAAAACTGCATAAAAACTAGATGAAAATGCAAAATATTACCAAAAATGCCCATATGAAGTGGCGGGTTTTATCAGATCGTTTACTCCAAACCGAAGAATAAATAAATAATCACACGTTTTTGAATCACATTGTTTTTGGTATTTAGTGTAATTGAAAAATAACCGAATTTAAATGTAATAATTTTTTGCAATTTTTGTAGAGTACAAATTAACTCCTTTTCGGAGGGGTCAGATACTTTGCTGGAAAAGAATCGAATTGAGATATTAGCCTATACCAAATTCACGGTTAAACTTGTAATTTCTAGAAACCATCCATTAGAGATATGAGAGAGATATGAGGGATAGGATGAAGAAAAATTCGTAGATAAAGTGAATTTACATTAAAATAACTTTACAAAACCGTTTCACATCTATAATATTATGTAAGATGTGTTATGTAACCGTTTTACATCTATAATATTATGTAAGAAAGATTACATCACGCTTTAATGCCTCGTACAGTAATCTGATTATTGAAAACAGCATATGTATATGCAAAAACTGAAAACCTTCCATGTAAAAATCTATTTTGCAAAAGAATGGCAATGCAACTTTCCACTCCACACGTGTATTTCCGGTGATGACAGGACATATGGAGAATGTATTTTTAACCCAGTTAGTGCATTAACTAGTGATGTAGTTTTTACTCAGGTGTCCAAAAGCGGCAACGAATACGAGTAATTTTTGTTTCATTCGATAAATCAAATGCCTTTGATAATTTCCTGATGGAAGTAAAGAAAATGGTACAAAATTATGGCTTCGTGAAAAAAAAAAAACAGAATGTCGCGTGATAGAATAGTGCTCGGAGTAAGAGATAAACGTCTTCAGAAGAAATTTCTAGACTTAAAGGTAACGAAAGCAATTTGGATCAGCGGAGGCAGCAGACAAATATAGAGGTCAACCCACATCACTGGATGCAATTAAAGCCAAACATCAGGAGTACAACAGGAACCTAAATAATTTAAGTAGAGACAGCAAAACTAAAATTAATAAACAAAATCTTTATACAAATAATAACAAAAATAATTACAATTTCAAGGAACAAATAAAATCGGGAAATAATGAGTAAGCAATGAAAGGTGATTGCAAATTTTGCGCAAAAACACAACCAAAAAAGGAATATCTGGCATGTGATAGTGTATATGCTGTACATATAAGAAATATAACGACCTGATTATTTCGTGTTCAAACAAGAAGGTGAGTGAAATTAATTGTATAAGTATTAGTGTGGTGGATTCATCCGTTGATGTTGATGCTTTTGGAGTCGCGTGTGGGTCTTTATAATATTTTTTCATCAGTGATGTAAATGTTTTGTAGCACTCTCTATGGTAACCACCTTCTATCTCTTCACTTGGTAAAACTACATCTTTATATTTTAGTTCATGTTTTTGTCGCGATTTTAATATACTTTTACACATTTTCAATGTTTTTTTAAGGAATAAAATCACGTTTCCACTAGACTCATGACAAAATACGCAATCTACATTTTCTTCCATGATTATAAGTTTGTTTCGTTGTTCTTTATCTTTTAGAAATTAGATTAAAGGAAATTCCAATCAAGATGAATACGAGCTCAACTAATGATTGAACGGCCTAAATCCCTAAATGGTCTTTTTTTTTTAAATCATTACTCTTTCAACGAGCAGACTTTTTTGGCAGAAATAAAGATTTCAGTTTAGAAAACTTTAAAAGAAATTATGGTGTATGGCTATCCAAGTGTCTCATGTAAATTTATGACATTGCTACAATAATAAGCAAATATTATTATAATCATATAAAAGAATAAGAGCATCTTTCACTTACCCCATGCACCTTATTTAGGTATCTATGGTTTCAAGAAATTACCTGAAAGTATAAAAAATTTATTAGTACCTAAAAGTACAGAACCGATTTCGAAATTTGATAATTTAGTAGTAAAATTTTAAAAAAGAAACGCAACAATTTTGCTGTATAACCATTCTGATAGGAAAACATATCTCTTTTGAGCTATTACAACTGTTTTCCAATTTCATTTTACCTCAAATTTACCGCTGCCTAAACTATGTTGTGTATTATATTGTGTCCTGAGCTTAGGGCATTATAGAAAAGAATAATAATTTTAAACTGATAAGAACTCTTAGGGAAAATCTTTTTAAATTCTAACACTATGTCAAGATTTTATATAATCAATGGAAAAGTCTGGTATTGAGTTAATTAGTCAACTATCAGCTTACAGTCCTTAGTTGAATGTGAATTAAAAATTAAATCTTAAGTTGGTGCAATAAATTGGTGCC
>QYTT01094314.1:73299-83715 GCA_006980735.1 Dasypogon diadema
TAATATTGTCAATTTTACTTGAATGACTCATCGTGACATTAAAATTGAACGTTTATGGGTGTCATCAATCTTACAACAAGTAAAATTGACACATTGATGAAAATCAAGAGCTGCTTGATTTCTTCAATGTTAATGTACAGCAGCAGCAGCCAACAAATACACTTCCCTTCTAAAAAGTGCAAATCGCAAATAAATTTGTCAATTTTACATTAACGTGTATGGGCGAATTTTTTGGTCAATTTTACTGGACAATGCTACGCAATTTTGCTTGACAATAATCATTGATCGTGAATGGGGCCCTTAATATACATAGTAGTGTTTTTTATAAAAGCGGTTTTGTATTAATCACCAAACCACTAAAACCCTACAGTACACAATATATATTACTAAAATCGTTCAAAGAGGACTTTAATTTGGTAAACCCGAAATTTTTTGTATGGGTAATGGCGACCCCGTTGAAATGTTAAATAAATTTTGCGGTAGCTTGAGACAGAAAGCACCAGTATGCATTTGATTGGAAACGATCCATCTATTTATATTATGACGTTTACGGCAATCCCCCAGTAGAACTCTTGCCCCACTGAGATGAAATAAATATGGAGAGAGCATTGTCACATCAAAAACGGCACAACTTTTGTGTTCACCTTAAAGGCGCATAAACAAAAATTTAGTCACCTCTTAGAAGATTTTATGTTTCTAATCGTTTATTCTAATTAGGGAATAATTGGCAATCACCTAAAAATATTTCATATTTCTTGAGAATGCAAAAGACGCTATATTTTTCTAACCGCCAAATATTTTTTACACATTGTCGTATATGGGAAGTTTAAGGGCGACAGAGAAAGTATGGGGCATCCGTAAAATTTGTGCTACTTTTGAGTTGGAGATTTCAATGGCATGCTCTCTCCATATTTATTTTATCTCAGTGTCTTGCCCTATGTCCGTCCCACTTGTTTCGACACATAAAATATTGCCTAGTAACTAAGTGTAGGCACTATAATACATAAGAAACCAAATCTTTAAACCAAAAGCATTATTTCGATGTATTCATTTGAGAGTATAAAGTACTTTCAATTGTTAAGTATGCTCTATAATCATTGTGTGTATGAACATTGTACTTGCCTTAGCAGCGTAACAGTTGCTCTCATTTTTTGACATGCAAATTTTGTCACAATAGGTAGATTTAATAAAGTCACCGTGACGATCGGACAAGTTGTTTTCTTGCTCGCCCCGTTCGCCAAGTTTCAGGAAAACTCGCTCTGCAGAAATCGGTGAAAAATTGATTTAGATTTTTAAAAGACCCCTAGTGGAACCCGTGCCCACACTCCCTTCACTTGCTTTAATTTGAAAATATTGTGTACGCATGTGTGCCGAGTTCCAAGAAAACCGATTTGGTATAGGAGTGGATCAAAAACTGATTTCAAGAGTTGACCCACGCAAAGCTTCTAAGCTAAATATAAAAAAATGTAAAAACAGGGAATACAACAGAACCTCTTAGTATTTTTCCTTTAAATTGTACAAGAGACTCATCTGTATAAAATATTGTTCAAACTTTGAATCTAGATATTTTAAATAATTACTGACTTTTTAAATTCTAATTCTTGTATCTTCAGTTCTAGGTGAATTTTTTCTATTAAATCGAGCTCCTAAAATAATTGACAAAATCTCCCTCTGATAAATGTATTTGAAAAAAAAGACCCCTTACTGTTGTAAATAGTTTCCACTATTTAAATTTGCTAGAGGTATTGTTCCCATGTGTAGAATGAATCACTTACAATTGTTATTATTTCCACTTTCATTTGCAAAGTCCGTATGTCCAGATTTTGTACCTCCTTCATCGTCGTTAATACAGAGCTCGATTTCGTTTTCGATATCGTCAATAAGATCTTTCTTTAATTTCCGACCTATTTTACAATATAAAGCAAAATTTATTAAAACCTATTTTAAATGTAACACGTAAAACCAAGTTTCTAATCAGAGCAAGAATGTAGTCACGCTTCACCTACAGTAAATGTGCTAAAATTACATATTGATATTAAACGAAGTTAATGTGGAAAGATAAGCAAGAAAGTAACGGAATATAAAACTTATGACCAAACAAAATAATAAAATGTTGTTAAGTAGAAAAATAAGAAACGTATTTTAATTTCAGATAACGAAATTATTTTTTGTCGCATATGTGTTGACATTCGAGTAACTAGAAACGCGATACGGCATGCGTGGTGACAATTGACCGCCAAGCGTTAGCCATTGAAACGTCATCAATATGTCTGAAAATCGTCTTTTAACGCAATGCAAATATGCATAACAAAAAATAGGTCTTTAATCCATATAACATTTCCAAAAAGTTTCCAAAATTTTCAAAATGGATTGGGTTTATAATATTTTATGGCATAATGGAAGCGAACTGAATAAAATTTGGAGTCCAGAACCCTGAATCTCGCATAATTTCCTCATTAAGAGTAAACTCCAATGGAGTCACAAATTAAAAACAGGTATGGGATATTCGTCACACAAAAGAAAAATGTTATGCTACCATTGTAAACGCGAGGGGACAAAAGAAATCGCCCATACAATTTTGATAGCCCAAAGGAGACCTTCTTAGTTCAGAATTTAAGTGCAGGGCGTTACTTTTCTTATATTATCTCCCTGGTCTCATTAATACATTCTTATATGCAATTACTTATGAAAATTATGTTGATTTATAGTCCTACGGAGAATCAATAGTACATTCCAAATGAAAAAGTATTTGTTTTCCCATGGTCCTACTGATGAGCACTCTGAACCATTAATTCCCCAGCACCTAATGACCTTTAAAGCGACAAAAAAACAACTCGACTATTAGCACCTGATACCAGTGGAATTCAAACCCGGAATCTATCAAACATAAGTAACCACGTTATATATTGAATCACTAATGCCTTAATACCCAGTAACTTCGGGTAGTTTCTCGAAAGAATATATTGTACCCTGTACCCTCTTCAGACTAATCATGGTTGTAATAAAAACACAAATCAATTCTCATAGAATTCTTTCAGGTACGCAGGATGGCCCACCGTAGAATGGGGTGAATAGAAACAAGCAGATGGATAGAAACAGAAATGTGGTAAAAAATAATTTCTTTATTTTGATTGTATAACAGTACTGTTTCGCAAATAGGAACCAATCAAAATTAATAGACTTGCTGTATCACATTTTTGTTTCTATATTCACCCCATTTTACGGTACTGATACTGAGGTATACTTGCCACCATTGCTTTGAGAGCCGATGATAGAGCCTCCACTAATTCGTTCTCTAATGCAAAGTAAAGCTCTGCATCCTTCCAAAGGTAACGCTGCGCTAAACCAGACCACTACCTTGAAAAAAGTTTAGGATGGAGTTCTTTTCCTTTAATCAACAATTCTACTGAATTTTTAGGCAGACTCAAGTCTCAGATTTATGTTCGCTGCTGTCTGAAACATCGTGAAAATGTTCATCAGAATCCATTGAGATAGAGATTTTTTACACATCTAGAAGAAACCTATGTATGATCCTCAACTTATTCTGGTCACGGGTTTTAAACCAAAATACGCATAATGCACTAACGTAATAAATGTTTCTTCAGTTCAAAATTCTTAGAAGTGTAACACTTACAAAAATGCTTTGCAGCAATTTAGCACATTTCTATGGAGTTCTGAAAAAACAACATAAGCCGATTTTTATCAAAAATTAGTTAAAATGTACACTGAAAGAATGACAAGTTTGAATACTATAAAATGGCATTATATTTATTTTAAAATTTTTTTTAATTGTGGTGGAAAATTCACACAAGAACAACATAAGCCTATTTTTATACGAAAGTTATATCTGAAAAACAAACTAAGACGTCTTGTTCCTCTTTGATCGTTGTAAGCAAAAAATGAGTTTTTGATCTGTGAATATTAAAAAATAAAATAAAATAAAATAAAAAGGGATGCGCCCTCACAAAATTTATTAATTTCTCCTTCATATCTTTATAAAAGTTAAGATCTGTCAACGAAATGTGTTAAGTTCGCACTGGCGTTATCTCTTTTAAGTTTTGTCTCTCTGATTTATCAGCTTCGACTTCTAAATTTACAGAAGTCCAAGCTGATGCCTAAGTCGTTATTAGAAAGAAATACAAAATTAGCTTTATTAGAAGCTAATGTCGAAGTCCTTTATGTAGAATGGACTTTACTGTCTGACAAACTGGTTCAGGTTATATTTTTCTAGAATGCTCTTCATGATGACTCATAATACAATTGTTCTTAAATTTGTAACAAAGCTTTCAGACTCTTTCATATATTTCAGATGATTTGTTCATCCGATATAAATAGCAGGGAAAAATACCGAGAGGGCCGAGATTCAAATCCAGTTTCCGCCGAACAAGCTCTTGCAAATTTCCTTGTATTTATAATTCGCAAAAAGAATTGTAATAAAATGTATATAATCTCGAGTTTGGAACTATTGCAACTCATTCCGCGCCAAGCTACCCAACCATCCCGATTTTCTAGTAGCTCTGTTTAATATCTGAATTGGCTTGATCGGAAAAATGTAAGCATTGGATTCCTTGTCACCTACAGTAGTACATGGATAACGGAACCCGGACTAGTACATGGATAACGGAACGATTCTTGCTCTCTTTCCCGCCTATGGCAGTACGTGGATAACGGAACCCGGACTAGTACATCCCCTCCGTCTGAACTTTATTATATGTATTATTTTATTATAATAGGGCCTAGGTACGTATATTGCGCAATGTACCTAACCCGTATTTGGGCTTAAACTAAGTTGGAACTAAGAAGTTAAAGCCCGAAACCACTGTTGTGACTAACCCTATCTCCGCTGAATATACCCGAAGCAATATTAGACAGAGTTTTCCCTCAGATTGGCGCCCCAGTATATTCCAGACCTAACCGATGGAAAACTGCGTCACAAATTTCCAATGCTACTTTCCCTCCCTACTACACCTCTTCATTCATTCTAAATCTCCTCGTTCAAAACGGTGAATTTAATACAAAAGTTCTCTGAAAGAGTTATAATTAAATATATAAGAGCTGTCAAATAACGAGATAATTTCAGTTTACGAATGTGATGAATTTGCCTTACTCTTTTTATTAAAAATAGTATCCATGAATCTGTAATAATCGTCAATGATAGTTTGTAGACAACTTTTCCATTGCATATCTGTGCTCAATTAATAGGGCCTTTAAAAGCCCATTAGAACCCGCAGGAAAACACGAGTAGTAGTTATCAATGTGACCTAAAATATTATTTATGTTTAGCAAAACAAAAGCGCCCATGACTAACGTTATTTTGCATGAAGTTTATTTAGGACTGGTATTAGCATGTCTCTTAGCGAGCAACTTTCTTAACAATCTTGTTTACAACAAAAAGAAGGAAAAGTTGATTACATACCACACAGCTAGAGTTATAAACATTTATTTAAGCGATACCTGTTTACACTTAGAATCGGAAATTAATCAGCGAGTTCTCCTTTTGCAATGATTAAGCAACTTTTGTACAAATTAAAAAATATTTTCGCTGTGTCTATCCTCAAATTCCCTTAAAATAATATTTAACAATATATCTCAAAATGTCTAAATAAGGAATAACTAGGTAATTGCTGAAAAGGAAAATTAAGTTCATCTTTTACAATCCACTGATAGGAGCATTGTATTATGTCTGCTTCAAAACAAACCAAAAGAGCCAAAATAATTTTTTTTTGCAAAATTTATGCATGAAAATAAAGAACTAAAAATCTTTTGTGATTTTAGGTTTCTAACTTCCTATTTTACTTTATTTAAAAAATATTGCGTTTTTTCCGCCAAGCACTGAGAAAAAATTGATTAGCCTATTCCATGTTTTCTGAATTAAAGTGCTTTCAAATCTTGAGAAGATATCCAGTAAGAAAAGCTTCCAGGAAACCCGGTTATTTATAAGCTGCTAAAGAAAAATTTTTCAAAAAACCAGATTAGGTGGAAACAACAGGGGGGTTTAAGAATATTGTTTGGAAATATTATTTTTAAGTTCGTAGAAATTAAGATGTTACAGATCGTTCTTATCTAACACACCGGGGACTAAAAATAAACTTTAATCGTCTTTTTCTCTAATCACATTTTGCGGGCTGCTGAGAGATTTTCTCCTCTAATTTAAGTAGAATGAATTTTATTCTCTCACTTACTTGTTTAGCATAAAATTGTCTTCACTTAAACGTACGCTTTATCACTAAAATACTAGAGTATATTTTTTGACCTTCGAAATTCAATCGACAGCTGCTATTTCTTTTCAAGTCCGATATACTTAATATGTCGACTGAAGCAAGGAATCATGTACACATGTACAGAAACTTACAAAAACCATTACAATAATTTTAAATCCGTTTTATCGGCCGTCACCCTATTGTTCCCCTTTAATTATCCTTATCATAAGCTTTCGGAGATCTTTTGTTTTAGCATTCATAAGAGATACTTGGCGGTAGTTCTCATCATCTCGTAATGATGAAAAAACATCCTTCTCGTAAGTAAAATCAATTAATTTTAATGTTATTTCTTTTAGTTTATAATAGGACATATTTGCAACCAAAAACATAGGCATTCTCTTATTATGGTTTAAAATTTTATGAAAAATCTCTAAAGTTTGTAAAGCACACAAGAAATACCAATATTTTATGAACCTACCTTTTGTTAAAAAAAAATCAAGCATTAACACGGAATTAGTTCGTGTCCTATCTATTTTTCGTGTATTCTTTACCATTATTCAATTCTTGTTTATGGATGCTGTTTTCTATACTAAGGGAAAAATAACAACCTTACTTTTTCGATATTGATAGGTCTAAAAGAACAAATATTTCTCCAGATACTCAGATCAATTATTCACAAGGATCATGCCTCAATCAACATGTGAACACGGATTGAACAACGAGGATAACATTATCAAAATATGAAAATTATTTAAAAGTAAACAAATAATTCCCCACAATATTGGGATAAGACTGAATCATATCTTGCGCATTCGGATAATGATCGAATCACCTCCTTATCCACATCATTCTTTCGAGATTCGATTTACAACACTTTTTTGTGAAAGTAGTGTGGAATGAGGTCAAAAGCAATGTAAGGATAAAAATGTATGTATAATGGAAATGTAAGGATAAAAATACGGTTTCATTTAAGTATCGAATTTTTACTGCCGTTGAACTTTGTTCCTCCTGTTCTCATAAGCATTTTAAAATTTTACGCGCAAGTGAACTAGCCGCATTGCGATCGAAAAGTTTACTGATAAATGCATTTCACTGTTACAATTAGTGATATCGTTCGTATTACCACGTGTGTGAGCGCAATTATTTATGAAAACAGAATTTTATGAAAATTGGGTTGAGGAAATTAACAGTGATTATGCAATATTTATGTAACCTGGGCTTATGTGCACTTGTGCTGATAAAACTCTAATCTGTTCACAACGTTCTCACTACGTGATTGAGAAGAAAAAATCTGAAAATTTCTGGGACATCCTCATAAAGGCAGTAATTATTTGGGAAACCGAGTGCATAACAGTAAATCGGAGAAATATTGCCTACCAAATTTGTTGTTTTTTTTGCATTTTTTGGATTTTAAGTAAACACATGACTTCACAAGCATCCAGATACAGAAAATGCACCCCACAACATCACGGAACCGCCACCGAAATTCCGCTTCGAGAAATACCGGGGTTCCTTCCTCAGATCGCGCCAGTAAGAATGCAATCCATCAGGCCCATCTAAATTCCACTTTTTTTCATCTGGAAATAAAATTTTTGAAATTAAACAAGGAGGGAATACAAAAACCAGTATTTCTTACAGAGGATCAATCTGTAGCGGTTCCGTGATGTTGTGGGGTGCATTTTCTGTATCTGGATGCTTGGGCATAAAATTTACTTCGTCGCGGATGAACAGTGGAGATTATATCCAAGTACTTGGAGGCAGTTTACTACCATTTCTGGCAGCACATCCTGAAAACAACCGTATTTTCCAGCAGGATAATGCGAGGATTCATACCAGTCGTGATACAATGGGATGGATGGATACAAATTCTATTGAGGTAATGGATTGGGCAGCGTGTTCGCCTGGCCTAAACCCCATTGAAAACATTTGGGGAATTCTTGTCAGACGGATATACGCTGAAAATCAGCAGTATGAATCACCAGCGGAATTGAAAACTGCGATTCTTAATGAATGGCGGAAACTCGATCCTGAGTTATTAAATAAATTGATCAATTCCATGAAAAAACAGATTTTTGATCTGATAAAGTCAAAAGCAGCTTCTATTAATTATTAAGCTTTTATTAATTTTAAAATTATTTTGAATAAACATTTTATTTTGTTGGGAACTTTATGTGGATTATAAATATGAAACGCACAAGAATGACGAATTTCCAAGAATTACAGTAAAAAATAACGCTAATGAGAAGTCATTCTCAGAAAAATCCTTGTACACAGCTCCTCAATCAGTTTTGCATGAGGTTTGGGGAAAAAATTATTTCAGTCGAAAATAATTGAAAATTGTCAGGTGGGTTATAAATATGAAACGGAATGTATAAGTTATGCCGTTTTTTCTGTAAAAGTGTAAAATCAGTTTTAAAAAAGTGGCGCTTAATCAATTATAGTCACCATAGTTTTCTATGATCTTCTCCCATTTGTTTATTACCTTTTCTATTCCAACTTTAAGAGATTTGAATTCAAAAAACCTAACTATCAAAACGACGTAGACAGTGTTCAGTGTGGATTGTGACAGGGAATGAAACTATGGTTCTTTACCATGATCCTTTGTCCAAAAGGAATTCAATAAAGTGGTTCCGCCCCGGAGAAATGGTGCTGAAAAAAGCGAAAGTCACACAAGGCACTAGAAAGGTGATGGCAAGAGTTTTCTGGGATACTGAAGGTATTCTGTTGCTGGACTTCAAGGAACGTAACACCGCTGTAAATGCCATATATTATGCTGAACTCCTACGAAAGTTACATAACGCCATTTCCGAGACAAGGAGATGAAAACTGTCCGGGAAAGTACTGCTCTTACACAATAATGCACCTATACACAATGCTGCTGTTTCGAAGGCCGCATTACTTGACTTCGAGGAATTGGATCATTCACCTTACAGTCAAAACTTGGAACAAATTATTCGAGGAAAATTTGATTACTTCCTACAATTATAAAGGAGAGCACGAAAAGCTTCTTTTCAAAGACTTTGTACAAATAAGTAAAGTGTTTGCAAGTAAGAAAACTTTGGAAGTTTCCACATCATTCTTCTTACTGCACTTTTTCAGAAGTACATGATAGCCCGAATTACAAGAAAACGATTAGAAGCAGTCCAAATAATCAAGGCTACATGGAACAAGAGCGCACTTGTGCAACGCGAAAAATCGCGCACAAATTTAGAAAAAATAATGTTTTTGTCTTTTTTTCGTTTTGTGGTCTTTTTTTGACAAAAGAAAAGAAATAAATATGTGACATGTTTCAAATGGACAAATACTGATTTAACCCACTTTTTCAGAACACATTCTGTAGCATCGGTTGAGAAGAAGTTTTTTTTCATTGGTCCAGCATAAGTTGATCACTCCTTAATTGATTACAAGTTATGCAGGTGGGCGTCAGTTTACTACCGCCTGTGACATGCTTGTGTAAAAGTAATAAATTTTTTCTTTGATTGGTAATCAAAAGTGAAATCAATTCGGAATTAATATAATTGATGCATAACTAATTCTGAATGCATTCCTTTCCCAAATGGGATCAAGCAAAGAACACAAACTTCATTGACTACACCCAGAAAAATTCACTTCATTAAACCAAAAAACTGGCCCCCTTATTTTAACGAAAATTTAATTTGCGTAAAAATGACGTAAATTTTCGCAAAATCTAGTCAATTTCTACTGATCCAACAAAATTTCGATTAATTCTACGAAATCTTAATTTTATGGAATCAACAATGGCGTTCTTCTTTCAACGAAAAAAAAAATCATAGAAATCAAGGTAATCCACTTTTTAGTTCAATGAAAAAATCTAATAGGATTAACGAAAGCGAAATTAGTGAATTTGTTAAACATTGCAAATTCAACGAAATTTTTCATTGAATTTAAGATTACTGCTTATTTCGTACGAAATAGCAAAAAACAACGAAACTTGGTTTCAAATCCAAAGAAAAGGTTTTCTAGGATTAACAAAAACGAATTCAGTTGATTTGTACCATATTGCAAAGTTAATGTTATATTTCGTTGAATTTAAGATATGTGTTTACTTTGTACGAAATATTCCTTGTTTTGAGGATTGGCATTACTAAATGTTAGCTTTTGAAAGAACATGTTCAGCGTAGTGCGCATTCGTTGTTTGGATCATGAGATGCGCAAAGTATGCTGATAAATAATTTTATTTTAAAGCCGCAATAAT
>QYTT01094315.1:321-25218 GCA_006980735.1 Dasypogon diadema
AGAGGGTGGAGACTGGAGACAAAATATGTTCTACATTTAATAGATATGTTTTGATTGGAAAAGTACTACCTATGTTATCGCGCGATAATTTCGATTGCTCCGAGTATTTGCTGCTTATTTGATTAGTGACAATAGTTGGCAGATAAATTATTGTAGTGATAGGAAATACAAAACACGTCTGTACTGTTCGATTGGTTTATTCAGAAGAACGCTAACTCACATTGTCTAAAAGTACTGAGCCTAACTTAGCAATATTTAAAGTAGTGGTAGTCTAGACATATACCAGATAATAAACGAGAGAAGGTGAGTACTTCATTTACATACATACAAAACTGCATGAAACTATTACATTTTATAACTTCGAACAAAGTTCTCATTGCAAATGGACTACATTATTTATTTCACAATTGATTTCAGTTCGTTAAGGAATGCAAAGTGGTGGTTTGGTTCTGCGCAGAACGTAATTTGGTTACAATTTCGTAAATTATTTTAATCACTATTTTTGAAAGGGGTGGTTGTGATAAGCGTAAACCACTCTTTTTAGATGGTTACTGCTTAAGATGCAGTATACCCCAATGAAACTGAAACGTTTTTGGTAAGGATCGTCCACATGTAGAGTAATGCAAAAAAAACGAATTATAATATTAAATGGACAAGATCACCTGAAAGTTAATCCTATTTGGAAAATAACGATGATGACCTCTTCGTTTGAGCTGAAGTTTTTCCCACGAACGTTTTCATACCATACGCCAGGTCGGGCGAGTACAGTGAGTGCCGCAGCAGTTTGCATCGCAATTCATGTAATTAATTTGACGGTGGCGATTCCGGATGAATGAGCTGGTGCGTTGTCGTGGTGGAGCAGCACTTTTTCCTTTGTCAAGTGGAGCCATGTCTCCGTCAATTTTTTTTGAATCGGTCCTATAAATCACTGCAGTTTTTCCCCGTGATCGTCCTCCACTTTTCCAAAAAGTCCATGTGGGTTGCTCTTTTCAAATCCCAAAAAAATTGTAGCCATCATCTTTCCGGCCGATGGGACTGACTATGCCCTCTTGGGAGTAGAATCACCTGGAAAAGTCCATTGGTTTGACTGTTGCTTTGTTTCTGGCGGATAATAATGGATCCGGTGACGAATCGGCACAAAAATTCCTGAGGATTTCGCTTAAAGAGGTTCAAGCATCGCTTCGAAATTGACATCTATATCCACATGTTTCTTTCTAGGTGAAATAAACTGCTTAAATGTGCCAGTTATTTTCAAATCTGGATCTGACGTGTCTTATAGTGCGTATAATTCAGCAATGGGTTGATAATTGGTGACATGATTCCTTAAATGTAGGTGCGATGAATGATCTCTTCCATAAGTCTGGGAACTCCACCGTTTGAAGCGACCTATTGAACATATGTGTTAACGGGATAAACAAGGTACTACAACATTTTTTTAAAGCAATACGGAGGATTCCGTCAGGCCCTGGAGAACGATCAGATTTAAGATTCGACAATACCGCTTCTGCAGTTTCTTGGTTAATGGATAAACGCCGGATAATGACTTTGAGGTGTTTTTTCAAGTAGATAAAATAGGAATTATCGATATGTACATCATCACACAAAAAGGATTTACTGAAAAGATCTGCAAGGAAATGTGATATCTCATACTGATTTTGACTAGACTTCTTTTTAGTATTAACAAATTGCCATAACTATCTAGCTCCTCCTTTAATAATTTCTCTCATTCTTCCCAGATATGCAGTAATGGCATGCCGGAGAGCATTACAAAAGTTTTCTTTAAATTGTAAATATCGGATAAGGTCATCATTGCATTGGCAAAGATGGAATCTTTTCGATGCCTCATTTCTTAAGTTGTGCAAGTGCTTGCTTGAGTTCTGCATCATACGAAGGTGGACATGATTATTTTTAATACAAGATGTAGAGATACATTCTTTAAAGCAATCGTACATAATATTATAAAGCACTGGCACTACATCAGCTATATCATTTAAGTTAATCAAGCAAGACCAATCTACATTAGTTAACCTAGCATTTAGTAAATCAAAATTAGCTTTAACGAATTTAAAAGAAGGTGAGATTTCAATTGGTAAATATGTCGCAGTGTCATCATCCAAGTCAATTATTATTTCCAAGGTTGAATCGTATCCATAAACAGGAATTAGAGGCGAACTACAAGGATGAACTACACAGGATTCTGTTACGAGCGTTCGAAACATCAATCACTTGAGCAAAGTCTGATAAAGACAGAAACGAGCAAGCAACAAGATTTGATGAGGCAACCGGAGACAATAATTCTCCTTCATTAGATGTGATCTACTGAACGTCAGGGAGATTGAAGTCTCTTAAAATTAAAATCTCATCCATGTCCTGCACCAAATTCGAAACCTTATCTGCTGCCGCCACAAGATCAGTCTACTTGTTTGAAGAACAACCAGGGGGGATGTATATGGCAATTGCTAGAGAAACACCCATGATCTTCAAGCTAGACGTATTGAGTTTGGGAATATCAATTCTGGTACAGCTGTAAACATTCCTTACAGCAATGAGAATTCCTCCATCTAATGTGAATAAGTGTCGTCGTTGTAGCGGTCTCGTCGAAAGCTTTGGAAGTCATTGTCTAAAAGTTCAGCATCCAAGAAAGAGTTGTTAAGCCAGGTGTCTGTTGAAACTATAACGTCGTGAGAAATATTAAAAGAGTTTGAGTAAAGTTGACGAGTCCTTGTTCTGAGACCTTTTACATTTTGATAACAAAATACCAAGTTGTGGTCTTCCGGGACTTGCGAGAACCAAAATTTTAGCTATATGAGATGTAATATCGGTGAAAAGATTTAATTTACCCACGTCTATAGCCAAACTTTTAGAGGCATTAGCTTTCAAGCAGACTCGCAACCAAATCCAGCAAAGGAAATCAAAGAATTAGACTTGTAAAGGTACTTAGATGGCACATAGCAAAACCCATAGTCCAAAATCTGCAATAAAAATTAGGTCTGTATGTTTGAGCTAGCCAGCTTTAGTCAAAAATCCGTATGTTTGAGATTTTCTGGCAGAAGCTATCAGTTTCCCCTCCTGCCAGATTTGCAAGTTTTCTGATCTTGCTCATCCTGATGAGTGGAATCTGGCAAAAAATGGCAGCTATCAGCTGATATAAAAGAGGTTATGTGATGTGTTTTGGTTACATTCTGAGAGGTAGGGAAATAATTATATTTAAATTGTATCTAGAATAATGAAATAGCAATAACAAGAAGCATTTAAATGAGCGAAAAGTGATAACAGGGACAATAAACCGAATGAGGTCGTAAGGAATGCAAAATGCTGCTGGAAACAGTCAGAAAAGCGTATGTTTGAAATCCCTACCCCCAAAGGAAATTCTTCGTTTGACATTTGTTGCCAGATTTTCAACCATACAGACCTATTGCAGGCCTATTTCAAATATTTGCCTCCTCAGAAAATAATTACCACCATTCTCTTTCCTCTTCGCTTCTGCTAAGTTGGCCAGTATGAATTATAAAATTGTCGTATAATGTCCGACATTGGTGTAATGGAGGTCAAAAATACTCTGCTAATGTAACGCAAATTAGTCTCTTGGAATTCACTTCAGAGATTTGGGTTTCTAAGAAGTCTTAGAGATGTTTTGTGACTGTGGGCTCCATTGTAACTAGTTCCCCAAATCAGGATATTTGAACATTCATTAACAGCTACGCTTCACGTGATAAAATGTAAATTACTTGCTCACATTTTATTTTTATCGTTATGTAAAGTGGGAAATAGAAGCCTAAGTTGTGAATTTGTTTTCTACATTGAGCGGTCCACAGAAATAGTCGAAGAATTTATGGCACATTTATGCTATTACATCAAATCCACAGAGGAAGTCTTCCACCCAGTAATAAACACAAAGCCATATACTCGTTTTCTTTTTGCCAAAAAACTAATGCAGAGCTAATTAAAGAATAATGGATTCCTGAGTAAACATTTCATCACATATTTGCTAGCAATTGCCACAATAAATCGATAACTTCTCCTAAAGTTTGTGAATATTTTGTGTATCTAACCACTTATCTATAGGTTCGTTTGCCAAACTATTATACAAAGAGCAAGAGCTACTGCAAAGATGCGTACAAAAACGTACGTACGTTTCCGGCTGTTAAACCAAATTCAATCTGATTTAGACGCTGTTTCAGCAAATGAGATGTAACTGAGCCCACTAAGATTTTTTTTTATTGGTAGAGGTTTGTGATCGATGATGGAGAAAATGTGCTCTCGACTTTAATAAGGCTTGACGCTTCGCAACTGCCATCTATGGATTTTGTTTGGAAGCAATTCCAGTGGAAATTAATAGCAGTTCACACCTACGCATCTAATGTGGCCCCCGCCTTGCGATTGCTTCCCAACCCAACATATTTGTTCAGTCGGATGAACGCACCAAGTCTATTTTTGGATGGGCTTTTCTTGAATAAATTTAGTGCTTACAGCTTTTAAGTATGGGCATTTACAATCAACAACAAATGGTTGCTTCAACTTCAATGGTATAAAGATATTTTGAGTCAGAAACTGACAGCACTTAAAAGGAGGGATGTTATTGATGATATCTTAATTAAGAAAATTAAATTAAATGTTTTTCTTATAAAAAATTAATTGCCTTTCACTTAAAAATCGTTTATTTGATGTGAAAGCAGGGTGTGATTAAATATTCCCAATCGAGCCTGTTCGCTTACAATGTCTAATCTTATAAAAGGAAGCATTAACCAGGATGCATAATTTAGGCATAAGAGTTAATATTTGCCACGCTGTAAGCAGAAGTCATTCACCACTCAGCAGGAAATCTGCAGACGTAATAAGCTTTCTCCGAGCAGAGTAAGTCAGCAGTTTTCATATGACAGCAAATTGTTCATATTGAACGTAATATCTATGAAATTGAAACTGTGGTTCCATCTGTAGATTATCTGATTGGGGCTTTATGATATTTTGTTAGTTGTGGAGATAATGTGGATCAATTCTAGCTTCTCTTTCCTGCTATGTTTTAGGTTGCTGTTTAATATTCTCCTCCATAGTAATTTCAATAACCCTAAGACCAGCTTCATGAACAACTTTCATCAAGGAATATATGCGACATTTTCTTGTTAGCTATACCTTAAACCCTTGTTCGCTATTCGTAATCCATTATTTATCACCTTTTTCCGACACTTCCTCACAATTACGCCGGTGGCCGAGCTGGTTGAGGCGCATATCTCCAGATTTTCTCTGGGTATGAATTGAACTTGCGAAACCACTGGGATGTTGTATGGTGAAAACTTCATGCCACAAATTGTGGTTTGTAACATTTGTCAGGCTAAAAACTCGCAATCTTTTCTTACTTAAAGTTTGCCCCTGTCCTAGCTGTGCTGCATGTACTGTATGCATGATATTATCAAGGGTTGTCCCCTGTTTAGGCACTATCTTAAAAGAACAGGATTTGACGTATAATTTCGCATAGGCTTCCATTATTTATTTGTTTTTTATTTTTTGCTCCTTGTAATCATACTTTCATTACTTACATTTCACATCGTTCTATGCTTGCCAAATTCGAAAAATTATATCTTTTGGAATTTTATTTCCGTAAAATGTTTACAATATCTTTCTTTTCGTATTCGTATTCAAATAAAAATAAAATAAACTTCACTAGATAAAGCCTATAATTCCTTTTTATGTGTTCTAAAATGCTTTGGTCTCGAGGTTGGATTATCGAGGTAACATTTGAACGAATATTATTACGATTTATTGCGGTAATGCAATCCAATTGGTTTATTTTGAGTTAGAATCTTCTGAAGCCTTCTAGGAGACAGCAAACAAAACGATAGATGGCATTTTTACCAACGCCCAGAACGCAGTATAGGGAAAGAAAGTGTTTTTTAAAGTGTTTTGTTGAAAACAATCAAGTTCGTAAAACCACAGGAATCTTCATCAAGTATTTATCACTTTTAGTGATGATTTTTCGTGAAGAAATTTTCTGAAATCGGTTATGTGCTTCTCAGCTTTTTCTAATTTTACTGATTGGTACCTCAATTTTTTGTCGCATTTTTCGCTTACAGGTGGCTTCCGTGACGTAAGTGGTTTCTTTAGAATAATTCAAACTTCTATATATATATGTATTGTATCAGAATATCGCGTTGACCACCTGGTTGCGCCTCCGTAACTGATTCACTTGCTTCAAAAGGCCACAACTAAATTCTTCTTTACTTGGATTCCGAGGTAACAGATTGCACAGTTAGTTTGAAGCCACAAATGTTGCGGAATATTCAATGGAACGTCCTCTATTAAAACGGACAGCTTGTTATCTGTAAAATAATACTGAAAAAGATTGAATCTTGCTGACTTCTTCGCAACATCTTTTTACTGAATCTCGTTAGATTTCTTCTAATATTTTTGGAAAACATTGTTATAGAGCCTTACCCGTTCTTCGACATACAACTCCAAATTACAATGGATTGAACTGCTGGTTACCTTCGTCCTGACGCTGACCAAATCCACAATTCATCTCTACTTAAAGGAGAACGAAAAATGGGCATCAAATCACGGACACAGTACACGAACCACACGGACCCTAGCAGCTACCGGGCTGCTGTATGGTGTTTACGTTTTGAAGGAAGATCACACACAGCACGTGACCATTGCTGAAACTGTAGAGAACAAGGTACTGATCCTTCGTTGCTGGTGCAGGCAGCAGTCTTTTCAGGATTAGCTTTTAGGGATTCTCTGCACTTTGAAGGGCTGCAGGCACCACAGGATAGTCTCTCGTTGAATTGGTAAAGCTGGAGTGATGCTGGGAACACCTTGGTGCCGCAAGACTCTATTTTTAGGATCTAAATATTTCGTTCATTTTGGTCTATTTTGTTTTTGGCATTTAAAATTCAAAACTTATGGTCTCTTGTTGGAGTTGTCACCTGCTTGGGACAATTTTTATCTGTGATATTAAATATTTTACTTATCTAAATTTTGTTTATCGAAATTGCAAATTTTTATCCTTTTACTTTTTGGATATTTTTGTCAGTGTTCGGGTTTTGTTTGAGGTGTAAAACGCGATAAATGCCTTTTTAAAATTCAATCGTATTTTAAAACTTTTTTATATTTATTTATTTATGTTTAAAAATCCTAAGTCTTACCTAAATGCATTTATCATGTTTGCAATTGTACGTTTATTCCAATCTTGCAGTTCTCTTTCTGTTAATGTTGTATTGTTCCCTTAAGTCTTTTATATTTATTTTGTAAGTGCCTTTATGTTACTTTTATAATATATTGGTTTTTGTGAGGTTTTTTTATAGGTTTTTGTGTCATTTATATATTATTACTATTTTTTTTATATGTATTATTTTAGTGTCATATAAAAGGTATTCCAGTTCAAAATGCAAACCTCTCGTAAGAGAGAGTAAAATGTGTCCTTTCCGAGGATGGAAGAGATTTATGGTTTGGGTACCTACCTATTTCACCCTATGAGGCTTGGTATGGTAATTTTATAGAGAACCTTTCACTCGTTTCTTTCCCCTCTTACACCATGAGTTGTAAAATCTTGTGAATCGGAAAAATATGCGTGAATTAATGTTCCATTGTGGGTGTGAAGAGTTGTAAAAGTCACGACAAAAACTGAAATCTTGAACAAACCCATTCTATGCAATAAATAGTTAAAATATTAGAGGAAATAAGACAAAGTCCCAATAAATCCATATATTGCATACTTATCGGTGCCAAAAATACGGAACTTAACACCAAAGTTACCCAGGAACGCAAACCATAAGTAATGAACACAACCCTGAACAGATGCGGATCAGTATTGCCATTATAAAATTTCAAGAAAAGCTCGATGAAGCTCCATATAAAAAAAGTGGCTGAAATACGGAACCGGGAGCTTTCTTTGTATAAATAATATATAGATAAAAAATTTTTATAAGTAAAAATCAGTGAACTTAAACCCTAGTGGGTCTACTACATGATAATCAGCTAAATAATCATTAGGAAACTGATGACCCACAGGCGTATCCTTAATTAAGAAAATCAGCTGTGTTACTGATAATTTCACTGAAGTATCAGACTAATAACACTTACAAAACTTGCTCAGTTTTCAGTAATTTTAACTTCAATAAGCCCTAATGACGGAACAATTTTGATTATTAGTACAAGTTGCTTATGAACCATTTTTGGTTTATTAGGCGGCCGTAATGATGATTAGTACCTGTCATACAGGGCCTTAACTATTCATTAGCACTAAATGATAAAGACGTGGTGTATGTCTAGGGCATTCGATTCAAATCGCTGGGATTTGAAAAATAAGTGAAATGGGACCCATAAGTGATTGACACCTACTCCACATATTACGCAGTTATTTATAGTTCTCTACTAAGCTATATAATATCATCAATCATAGTATTCACATTTTATAGGTAATTTGTTATATAGGTAAATAAATCTATTTCCAAATGTATCTGTTCTGCATGAACAGCAACGATATTACGGAATTTCTGCATTAATGACAAATTTCAAAGATTTAGATATATTTATTAATTGAACACACGGCCGTAAACTGGGCGCAATAATAAATTCGTTAATTTTGCTAATTGATTACATTAGGGATTTTATCATTGCCGGTGTATGATAAAGTTTAGTCATAAATGCAGAACACATTGCAGGCGAATGTATCTGCATAGTATTGAATTATGGCAATGGGGAAAAATAATTAAATGCCGCTACCTTAAAACAGCAGGCAGTATTGGACTATTTTATGTTGAATAGTAATTTATTTTATAATTTAACGTCAAAAAGGAAGAATGATTTAGATCTAAACATGTTTGAAAGGTTCGTATTCAACCCCGGCGGTTGAAGGCCAGGGAAATCGCAGAACAAGCCGGTATATCGGAAACAAGTGTTCTCTGGATTCTTTATAAGCATTTGGGTATTTTTGTCATACCCAAGCGCAAGATGGATACCGCGAATTCTTTCTTCAGTGCGGAATGTACGGCGAGTTAACTGCTGTCAGCAATTTTTGAAGTTCTGTAAAGACAACGTATACAGTGCTCTCCATAGGATTATTACAGGAGATGGAACTATGGTTGTTTATCATGATCCTTTGTCCAATAGGGATTCAATGGAGTGTCATTACCCGGAGATCCAGCGTCGGAAACAGTGAAGATCACACAGAGCACCAGGAAGGTCATGGCTACAGGTATTCTGCTGCTGGAATTCAAGGAATGCACTGCCGTTGTAAATGAAGCTGTTGTGCAGAAAGAGGAAAAACTGTTCTGAAATGTACTGCTCTTACAGGATAATGCGCCCCACTGCTGGTATTTCAAAGGCTGCTGTTAAGGAATGCGGCTTCGATGAATTGGTTAGTCCAGACTTGGCACCAAGTGACTATTTTTTATTTGCCAAACTAAAATCAGATTTGGGGGAAGGAAGTTTAACTCCGACGAAGACGGTTAGGCAGCACTTTGAAGACAAATCTTCAGACTACTATTTTAATAGTATTAAAGCACTTATTAAAAGATGTGAAAAATGTGTTGAAATAAAGGGAGAATATATCGAAAAATAACCACTGTCTTTTTCCTCTCCCACCTTAGGCCATAAATACTTGGACCGCACTACGTAACTCATGTGCTCATAATTTTCCACACGAACATAGCCAACTCCTCTCCTGTGTAATGAATTCTCAAATTAGGGAGCTTTAATATCTAAGCAACGTCTTATAAAGCACATTAAAAAATATCAGTACTCTGTCTTCTCAAATATGTAAGTTGTAAACAAAAAAAAACTTGACTAGAGGAAAACAGTGGAAGCTCATAAAAATAAATAATATATTTTCAGAAAAGGTTTTCATTTAAAACTGAGGAAAACTTGAGAGTAATAACATTCGGAAGCATTCACATAGCTCGAGTTTTATGAGGTCACAGTATATGCCATTACTCTTCTTGGGGAATACATTAGTACCTCGTCCAGCTTTAATAATGTAATCATAGAATTGTTCTTGCAGAAAAGGTAACAAACGTAGTTTCGCGAGGCGGTGTTTATTAAAATTGCAAACATTAGTTTACCAGAAGCGTTAAAAAGGTGACAAAGTCACAAGTTAAACAAACAAAGTTGCCCGATCGCCCTACTGGTTATGCAGCTTGAGTTTAAAATTCGCCTCACTTTTGACTACGGCAGGTGAATTCACCATGGAAAAAAGCTGTGACCCGGCCTCTTTAGCAGCTAATTGAGAATCCATCCGCATTGCTGCAGGTACCACTCTGTGAGTTCTTTTGTAACTTTAACATGTCGTTGCTCTGCATTTGCAAGATTACCTCGTTCATCATGAAAAATTCACGTGGATATGTGAACAGCGCAAACAGATAGCACTACGTGGCTTCACAGATACAGATAGAGCAGCGAGCCCGGATCTCTCTGGATCTGAAGTGAAAAATTGAGGATTCATTTATCATGTGCTTCCACAAGACTCGGGTAATTCTTTATTCAACTTGACGGGAATCTTTTGTTGATTTTAACGTTAGAATTATTGTGTTACAAGAGGGGCTCCTTTCGTCACAAAGATACGAGCAAATTACGAGGGGATCCTGAAAGTGAGTTTTAATTAAGAAAGTTTTTTTCACGGACATTTTAAATTATGCTAATTATAATATTACAGCAGATAAAACAAATTGCAGCGGACAGAGTAATGACCAAGTACATAGTGGAGTTTTCCTACGTTTTCTTGACACTACGTTTAAAATGCATATTTTATCTTTTCGGAATTATTCTCTTTTAGTTAATTTTCCCTTATAAAGGATATAGAGCATGGTTCTCTAACAAATCTTTTTGAGGGGGGATAGGGAATATGTTACACAGAGGATTCTTCTCGTTAGTAACGTATCGCATTAATTTGGAATTATATACGTATTTTTCTATGCTTTCATACATTTTTAACGAAATATTTAAGCCACGAATTAGACAAAATTTGAGGATCTGGGTATTCCAATTCCTACAGCACTAAGTAAACCCAAACAAATTCAAGTTAAGACGTACTTTATTTAATAATACAAAGAAATATTTGTATGTAATCATCAAGCATATAACTAAATAGAGAAATCAACTAGATAAAAATGTGTGCCGAGTATCTTCCTTTTTATACCCTATGTGATAGATAGGGTATAGTAGTTTTGATCCAACGTTTGTAACGCATAGAACCAACAATGCTAGAGCAGAATGAATTATATGTATACATATGCTCAGAATGTGAAAGCAAATCGATTTAAGCATGTCCATCTGTCCGTCCGTCCGTCTGTCCGCCTCGAGAAAGAATTGAGCTAGAAGGCTGAAATTTGGTATATAAAATTTTCTGATCTAAATTCGAAAATGGGGCGAATCCCCCCACTCCTTTAATAGGCCACCATATTGAATTTTTGGATTATTGGGCATAATTCAAATAGGGAACAACGTATACCTCTCAAATTTAGTAAGGAGCAGCTTTATGAGACGCTTAACCAATAAAATGAAAATAGCTCATATTCCCCCACTCCTTTTGGGTCGTCATATTGAATTTTTGGATTATTGGACATAATTCAAAGAGGAAGCAGCCTATCACTTTAAAAGCTTATACAAATGAGTTTTATGAGATTCCAAGTCAGAAAAATAAAAATAAGCAATGTCCCCCACTCCTTGGTCGGGCCGCCATATTGAATTTCCTGATTATTGGACAAAATTCGAAAAGGAAACAACCTATCACTTAAAATTTTGTACAGAAGAGTTTTATGAGATGAATTATATTTATATCATATAAGGTATCATATAATCAGCCTGAGGCTGATTATATACATATTTTATATTTTTTATAATAAAAAAGGTTTAAAAATAACATCATTATTTAAATTATACACAAGAATATACTATGGAAACTATTTTTTGGTCTTTGTAATTAAGAACAGCATAACAAAATAGTAAAATAAACAAATCGAAATAACAACTTGTCCAGAAACTTAAATCTACTAAAGATTCTGTTATAATTTCATATATCTTTTTTTCAAAGAACAATGAACAAGATGGAAAAACTAATAATTACTGATTTCTGTTTTGTTGCGCCGAAAAAGTAGAAAACTTCTAGCAAATAGTACGAAAAATACTGTTAAAGGTAGTTGGAAGCCACATAAATATATCTTTATTGAACAAAAAGAAACATCTCCATATTATTTTGAACCATAGAGGTGGGCGGAGGGGACGACTGAATGGTTCATATAGCCAAGCGAGGAGAGTGGGAGGTGGAAGTTCTATAATCTTTAAAAAAATGGCCTAAAAATAACAAAATTCGAACAGTTTTATAATCTGTAAATGTTTGTGCATAAAGCAGACTAGAATAAACAAAATATTAGAAGTTTTACGTGCGTTATGCACACACAAAGAAAAACACCTTTCTCCTGCAGAAAGATGTTATAGAAAGTGTAAGTACGCGGAAGGTAATTCGGTTACTATAGCAAAGTTATGTATTGTACCTGGGGACAAGATATGAAAGTAACAATTTGCTTTTTTATTCATCTAGACCACTTGAAATCGGTGGTACCGTCAGGTAATAAAGAGTTAAGGAGCTTTTTGTTACTTTAAGTGTTTGATATGATTACTAAACGCATCTCCTTAATTACTTGATACTGAAGTTTCTTAACGGTTATGGGAGGGGTGTTTTTTCCAATTTATAATTAAGTTTTAAAGAGTTTAAAATCATATTTAATATGAAGCTTATATATATATAAGAAATTGTCATAATTCTTGTATGCAATCATATTAATAAATTAGAACTAAATTGAATATAGTTCCACCCAGACTTAGGGTTGCTTTGGCCAATTAGTTTGTTACACTGTTGCCCTTCAGGCAATTTTTTGGTGAGATTCTCTGCTCATCCGGCACTAGCCGAGCTACACTAAAAACAGTGAATATGTACCCATCAGCGCACTCTATGACACGTTGAATAAGATTGAAGCATTGCTTAAGTTATACGGTGAATACAATAGCAAATGCTTTATGCTTCTTAAAAAAACTGGCGATTGGCACCAAAATTAAGAAAAAAAATTGCTTGAAACTGGCTGTAAAAGCACTTACTTGATTTTTATTCATTTGGCTCAATAACTAAATTTTGAAATTCTTCGATAGATGATAAACTAGTAATGTCGAACGCCCTGCAATTACTACGTGTGTATATATCACTTCCACTACATTTTACTGTAGATTTAATATATGTTACTACTAGCTTTTGACCGCGACTTCGTCCGCATGGAGTAGTTACTTTGGGCAGGCTTTTTTAATTTATAGAATATTAATGTTGCAAATAATCCAAGTACAAGCTAACTGCAAACTGCTGTGATTTACTGTAAATATCTTATTTTAACACATTTTTATAAACTACGTTTTTTGTGTTTCCATCCTTCGAGCTCTGCTAGAACTACGCGCTAGATTAGATTTGCGTTTGCGAGGCATATCAGAAGCATAAATAATACGTCGAAATAATAAAAATAAGCAAAATACCTACCAAAAAACCGGAAGAACTTTATACATATTAAACAAAAGTACTGTATTTTACCGAAGAACATTGACGAAAGCAAAAAATCCTGTAAACAAATCGAAATCGTTGCAGCGCAAAATTCTAATATGTATTAGCATACGTCCGACACACACGTCTGCCCGTTCTGGTAGCCACACTTAGTGATGCTTCCCGCACTACGCTGCGCCCCGCCGCCGAGCCACAGCCGCCGCGTACATTGTGTATGGCGCAAGGCGAGTCCCGCGCTCGCGACGCGTATATGTTTAGACAGCAAATGTTTAAGTATTCCGTTTTTCCACACATGTCTCGGGTGCATTTACCCTTATCATGCACATCTCTCCGATAAATATAGTAAGCATAGATTCCATACGAACTTTCATCCCCTATTTCACCCCCATGTAGATCGAAATTTCAAAAACGCTTGAACTTGAAACTTTCATCCCCTATTTCAACCCCTTCAAGCTCTTATTTCGCGACTATGTCCTTCTAGAAGGTCTAATCTATTTATGTACCAAATGTCATAAAAATCGGTTCAGCGGTTTAGGCGTGAAAGCGTAACAGACAGACAGACAGAGTTACTTTCGCATTTATAATATTAGTAGGGATAATTTCAAACTTTATACTGCAATTACTGTTAAAACATTTCAAATACTGCTCTTTAGTATTTTAGGTTTTACCAAAATAGCTTTTTATAATGTATTCTTTACTTCAAAGAGAAGTGTGCTCTAAAACATATATGTAATGGGGACGAAAATCGCCATCTTCTCACAATTTTACTTTAATGGGAATTTCTGCAACTGTATATGTGGTACTTACAGTTATTGTAGGCAAATAATTTTATAGGACTTCCAGCTGCATCTGCGAAATAAATTAAAAATATATTAGTAAAGTAATAAAACAAATATATGCAGAAATATATATAACAATTTTTTAATTGCTCATAGGAATTGGTTTCAAATATTTTTATTGTGAAACAATTCATTCAAAACAACGAAAATGATTATTGGTAGTAGCAAGAAAAACCGTTATATAGGAATGCTTTTAGGGTGTTAGCAACTTTAAAATTTCCAAAACGTCGGATAATTGAATTTTCAAAAAGAGTCCTGTATTCTTCAGAAATTTTCTGAGACTAGTAAGTTCCCGTTTAAAGCAAATTCAAGATTTTAGAGCAAGAAAAAGTTCTAATTTTTAGAAAACCTCTTTTTTCTGAAAACTCTGTTTTTTAGCCTGTCGTACGTGATATCTCAAAAACCTTTACTGATAACTAAAATTTAGGGGTAGTTTTCGATTCAATTAAATTCATTTATTTAGGACAATTTTAATCAAGATTCTTCTATAAGTACATGAAAGTGAGCTAAGAATAATGATTCATTAATGTGTGGTAGCTATAAATAATAAAATCAATATAATTAAAAATAAAAGAATTAAAATCTAGGGAAGAAAAAAAAACAAGCAAATAATACAAAAGGAGTAAATTATAGAGAAGTAAGGAAGAGTAGTAAGAGAAGTAATTGTAACGAACTATTCACAATCTTAAATGTCTATTAGAGATTAAAAGAGTTAGATCATCAACCAAATAGGTCGGGCACCTATTATACACAAGCTTATGAATAAAAAGCAGTGCTTTCTTTTGAGGTAAACGTTCAGTAAGACACCAAGGTGGGTGTGACAAAATGGGGATATATGGTCATATCTTCTCAAATCGTAGAAAAAACGGAACTCAAACTATATATATATAGCTACAATCTGGCCTACTTTTGCATTAGAGGATTTGAGTATAGTCATAGATTGAAAAAATAGAATTTTTTCGAAAATCTAACTTAATTGTGCTACTGATTTGCCAAAAATGATTTCTCTTCGTATGTTACTTCTTTCCAGGCGTTGAGCTTATAAAATCCACGACAGACTAGACCCGACGTTTGACGTCACATTTTAGGGAATCTTGCCCTGATGATGGTGATGGACGTCACCAAAACGTTGGTGATTGTTTCAAATCCCTCCTCTGGGGTGGATAGGGTGATTATTTTTGGTGTACATTTTATGCGAATAATACACCCAAAAAAATATAGGCTTACAAATTTTGAAAAAAAAAAAATCTGAGATGTATCAAAGCATGGATGAATCAAGTTCAAAACCCTTCATAATTGTGCCTTTTTCCCATACCCAAAAGTTCCCAAAACAAAATAATTGTTGGGGTTGTCTAGAGTTTCTAATCCCCTTTAGGCAAAATGTGATTGGAACACAATTGATAAATACAATTAAGTTTAATTAATTGCCTCTATAATTATCTTCGGATAGTCCACATATTGTGATCGTGGCAATCCTCGTATAAGATAACACGGTCTGAAATTGAATACCTTGCCGAAAGAAATACATATACTGATTGTATATTGCTGCAAAAACATGTTTGACATATTTGGTCAAGTCAAACTTTGCAAGTACTTCTTACTAGAGTTCGAAATATTCGTGTACTCGAGTACGTATACTCGTATAAGGCGGACATTTTCATGACACGAGTATTTAGTATACTCGTTGGACCTGTTCACCCGTATAAGACGGATACATATTATTAAGCGAAGAGTAAATCACTTAGAATGTCGATATTGTAAATAATGTTAGCTGTCAATTTGGTGTTATTAAAAGATTGATAGCCATAAAATCGGTATTTACAGTTAGTCCCAAAGTTGATACATCGCTATTATTAATGCACTGATATGAAAGTGATTTTAACGAAAATAAATACAAATTGTAATCTACTTTTACTATAATTATATACTATGTAATTTATATTTACTCTTAGTAATTTCGGATGCTGAAATAGAGTGGTGTATCATCACTTTTGCGACTAACTGTAAGTATCTAGCATACCTAAGAACGCATATTTTTTTATACTAAGAGTATTTTTATGGAAAAGTATTGCAATTGATAATCAAATTTTGAGCTAATTCACCTGAATTAAATGACGAAACAGTTAAAGGACAGTATTTTTATTGCTAATGGAGGACTCTACAGACATAAATGAATTTGTCCAATTTCCCTGATTGAATTAAAGGGAAAATTGAATTAAAAAATGACTGCGATTACTTAAGCTATTTATGATAATTTGTGAAATTGGAAAATCTTTATCAGAAAGCAATTTAGTTAATAAGAGGTAATATTCTTGAGTAAAGTAAAACGATATTACTTGAGGACAAGCCAATTCGAATAAAATTAAATATATGTAGGAAACTTTTACGAATTGGATATAAGCAGTAGAAGGAATCAAACAATACAAGCGGAGTGAAGGTGAAACTGTTAGCATGTGAGTGAACGTTTGATGTTTAACGTTTTAAATGTTATAAAGAATACAATTGTCCATTCCGAATTATAAATATTAGCTTATCTAGTTATATTAATTTGTAAATATTCAAGTCCGTTTTAATCCAAATTAGTTGCTGTAAGAACGTGTTATTGTTTAGTGAAGAAGAATTGGATCTATGCCTATTAAATTTTTGCTGATGGGAATAATACTTCGCTTTTTCGTAATCATAATAGGAATCAGCGATTTTTGCACAAATAATCATTGTAAAGTACAAGTCTAATCGATATTGTTTGTAAATAAAAAAAGCTATATATATTCAATAAGGAATGAAGATCCTATCCTATTACAGTCCTGTGTATTTGTAATGGTTTACTTTATGAAATAACAACAGTTCTTGTACATAGGTCTTTTGATGTAACCCTAAAACCAATGTGGGTAATTTTCTTGCCATCAATCAGTAGCACTCTTTCTCACCTTCAACTTTCGATTATATATTTTTACATTTTGAAGATATTTTGTTAGGCGATTAGTCATGGTGTAATAACTTCAGAAAACTTAACTTTTCTTATCTCACGAACTCACGAAACACACAGAGGGCTGATTAAAAGTTATTGAAACTGATAACACCTGAGTTAAAAGCGAGAGTGGCAGCTGAAGAATTACGATTTTATCGAATGTATGGATGGGTAAATATTTGTGGATATTGTGTGGAGGCCACAAAATTTAAAAATAACCTACCGGCAAAAATTTATTATAGTTCCTATGAATTTAATTTCATGAACAAAGTTGATAAAAGGAAATTGAGGGGAGGAAAATATGTGTAAAATGTTCCCTCACTCGAAAATAAAATTTATGTGTCCGGGCAATTTTTTTTTAAATAAAGATAAAGTATCTTAAAAGCAGCTTGTTTCTTTTTATTGGACCACAATGTATATAACACTAAAGTGGCTTATGAGCAGAAGGTCTTATAATTTTCTAGAAAGTGAAATATTTACATTTTTTGAAAAGTAAATGATATCAAAAAAGACATTTATTTCAAATAACAAAACAAAACAAGAATAACGATAAAATACAGTCTGTAATTATAATAGCGAAAAATTAAGGAATTTATACATTTCATTTAAAAAAAGAATAAATAATAATTTGGAGTTAAATCGTTCAGGAAAAACCGACGTGATTAACCCTTTGCACTCCTATGTCGGGTCTCACTCGACATTTTTATGTCGCTAAAAATATGCAATTTTAATTATTTCAAATTAAATTAACTTTGTATTACTTAATATAAAGCAACATAGAAGTTTACTACCCTCTTTTGTATATACAATATATGTTCAAATTCGTGTGATTATTTACGTTTTAAAAATGGAGATGCCGCCACCTCGTAGATTCATAAATCATATCATGTATTGATATGTACAAAAAAAAATTTCGAGTGCATTTCATGAGAGCTAAATTATTTTTTATGTCGAAGGAAGAAAGAAGAAAACCTTTGGTCATAGAAGATTTTGGTAAAGGGTGTTGTAGGGACTTATTGGAGATTCTCGCGTATCGACAGTGAAGCTAAGAACCTGGAACAAGTGATTGCATTGAGTGTTTTGATGGAAGGAAAACATAAAGTTTGTTCTAACAGAAAAATAAGTGGAGACAGAGAAAAAAATAACTTTGAATTTTTAAATACTAATTTCCTTAAATTTCCCGCTAAATAAGAATTATCCACATGAGCGGGCGCCTGCCCACAGAGTGAGAGCTTGAAGTCTTCGTCATTGTTGGGGTCATTCTGATCGGATTATAAGCGATGTAAGGGAGGGCCTTTAGGGGACGGTGGAGAGGAAATATCGCACACAATGATAAAGTGGCAAGAAATGTGGGACGATCTTCGAGGAGAGAACTAAAGGAGATGACATATAAAGAAAAAAGCGTAGCCACTCTCAATTCAGAACTGTATGCCAGGGTCGGCGTTAAAAAAATGTAATTTTTGAAGTCTTCCTACCAACTGTTGTCGGGAATTTGTAACTTTTGTAACTACGCCACTGCGTCAGACCCCCCAACAAATTTGGCAATATAAACACAACCATCTGCTTGCAATATTATTTAGAAATTTTCCCGAAATAATAACTAATCTGATCATGTTATTGCAACTATTTCATAAAATAATTTCCTGTCCACCTTCTTGTTTACAAATTTCTTTGCAACTTTGACAGCGAAGACCCCCCACAAGAAGAGAGAGTATGAGTTTTTTGGCTACGCTCTCATTCGTACATTTTAGCATAGAATGCCATCTCCTTTAGTTCTCTCCTCGAAGGGGACGATGAGCAATGAGGCAAGCCATGAAGCAGAAATTAAGAAATTACAAGCCATGAAGCAGAAATTCTCTACGTGAAGGTATAGTCCCACTGACAATTCTCGTCAGTGCAATTGCCTCACCTTCTGGTACCAAAATATGAGACGTTGATTTTGAAACTGGGGTAAGTCACATTTTTCAATTTTAGCAAAAATCGAATTATAAGTCCGACCCCACACCGAATCAATCAGTCAAGAACAAACAGTCAAAATGTAAAAGAGCAAAACTTGCTTGCTTGTGCTTGACTGACTGATGCAGTGTAGGTTCAACCTAAGGGTAATTTAAGCTGTTTAAAATAAATTTTTACTATGGTTGCAAAAATGGGCTTACCGCATTTTCAAAATCAACGGCCCGTGGTATATGGGCCTTTGCAGGGAACCAAACCGTGTGTCAGCCAGCTCGGCCAGCGGAGTGGGATTCTAGTAACACTTTGTGAAGTAACCTTTCATAATATTCCAAATCATAATAGATTCGCCAAATGGGTCAGCGTTAATGGGTTGAAACAAGAGTTGGTTAATGCACGGAAAGCATACTTCAGAGTTAAGTACTCGATTTTACATTTTAACACGTCGAATGCCATGGCGGTCATCGGTGACCCCCATTTAAAACATCTCTCCCGACAAATGCATTTCAACACGTAATTCTCTCAAGAAAGCTTTTATGCTAATTGTGGCATTCAACGTGTTAATTAATTATTTAAGAAGGGTTTTTTTAGAGGATTTAATCAGTTGCAATACAAATGTACCGTTACATCGTAAGAACAATAATATCCGATTTGCAACAATGGAAACAAACCCCTTTCAATAAAATTGTACTCGATTTTCTAACCCCGCATGCTACAGGATATATTGTAGATTTGAGCTCACTTCGGAAGCTTTGTATGGTAGTACAAGACTCAAAGATGAATCAACTTTCTAGTCAAGACAATATTCTGCCTGGTAAATGCAGTTTAAAAGTGCTTTTTGACTAGAAAGTTCATTCGCACTTCGGCACTTCGTAAATGTTTTGCTAATACAAATACTGCAAGTATTATTATGTAAGTATGCATTGAAAGTATAAAACAAGAACTAAGTACGTAATGCTCAAAAATTAATTAGTTAATTGTTTAATTGAATTCAAGACGTTTTTTCTTTTTATTTGAATAAAAATAATATTATTATTGTTTAAGGTATTGCCTAAGCCCAGGGGACAACTCTATGATGCATACAGCACAGCTTAAGCGCAGGAACATTTTAGGAAAGAGGAGATTGGACAATTTGAAGCTGACAAATGTTGCAAGTGTGCCACAATTTTTGGCATGAAATCTTTTTCTTACTGTGCAAGTTGTTTCGCAGGTATAATTCTCGTCAGCGGAACTGCCTCAATCAATACCACCCAGATAAATCATCGCGCCCTTTGCAGGATTCAAACCTATGCCCACAGAATTAGAAACAGGTAAAAGTGCGCCTCAGCCTGCTCGGCCACCGGCGGCGTGGATTAAATAGTAATTTTTTCTAGTGTTGGGCACTATCGAATAATCTGAACCATCGAATAATTGAATAATGAATAATTTCGACCACCGAATAATATATCGTAAATCGAATAATTAATAATTTTTCCCTTTTTTAAGGGAGTGATAGCAATAAAACATAAATTTCCTTCACTTCTTTTTTATTTAATGGAGAAAATAACAAAACAAACAAGAGCTCAATATTATTTAGAACAAAAATAAATCGTATATACATCTCTGAAGATGAAAGGAACTAAAAAATCACACTAATATTTATGCCTTTGTAGTAATTATATAACATAAATAAAAATCACTTTATCTGTTTATGTTTCCACTTAAAAACAAGATTTTTTTACCATTTGGCCTGACAGCAAGTTCCTCCTGGTCGTTACAACTTCACCAGCTTTAGAAAAAGCTTTAGAAAAAGACAAAAATAACTAAAAAAATAAATAAAAATGGTAGACAAACTAACAAAGTGTACTTTGTTTCGGAGAAGCATGATATGAAATCAAGTGTCGTATGCCTGAATGTACCAATCGGATCCTGATCAACGTTTTGAGGAGACCACCTAAAGGCACTCCTTCATCCTACTTCTTCAAGGTAAAAAGAAAGGTTCGTGCAAGAAGTCAAGGGCTGTTATTTTACTTGTATTCGAATGAATTGGTAACTGTTTTTTACCATTACTTCATAAAATGGAAGGAAATTTCTTTCCTCAACTGTACGCATTAAGTTATATTAATTTTCTTTTCTTTTTAAATTTACCCGTGAAAATGCACTTGTTTTTTGTGGTTTACTGCAACAATAAATGTTACGTGTTATTAAATTGAAATAAGTTCGATTTCCTTTAGCGGAACTTTATTGTAAATTCATTTATGTTACCACTAATGGATTAGTACTAAAATGTAAATAAATTTACTCGCTAGTTGGGCACATGCTGATAATTTTATTATGTTCGTGAATAGGTTTGGATGCAGGCTCCTGAATAACTATTCTACAATGTTGCAGTTGAGAAAAACTGGAAAACTTTGTACTTCAACATGAAAAACAAGGAAAATAAGTAGTAGTAGTAGCAGCAGGGAACAAATATGTATATAAATATTTGTTATTCTAGTATTATCGTTTTTTGGCATTTTGTCGACAACAATCAAATTATATAAGAATTTTTGCAGTGAACGAAAACGCACCGGATATTAATAGAATCCGTCCGAACCTGTTGACCTTTCGCTTGAAAACTGTGCGTTAGAAGATAATCAGCTATCGGAGAATGGCAATTGCTCGTCTAGACGACTACAAAATTAATTCAACGTGGAGTTCGAAACTCTGAATATTTCACGGGCAATGTCCCAAAACTAGCTGAAATTTAAGTGGAAATTGAACAAAATCCATCGCGAAAGTACGTACAGAGGAGAGGCGCTTATCAGTATCCATTGCCTTCGTGGAAAAGTCAACCTGATAAGCTCAGTCTCGTAGAAACTGATAAGCGCGAATAATTAAACCAGACAAGCGAATATTCCGCCGATGATTCGAGCAGGTGCTTTTGTTCATTTAATTAATTTGCTCCTACATCGCGGATTTCAGTACGTTCAATGCTCATTAAGGTGGGCATCAACTTAAACGCCATCATTAAAGCTCTCAACCTGAAAAAGTAAAGCACATAGATACCCACACGCGCTGCTCAGCGGATATAAATGTTCATTTGTTCTGCGGCACAAATAGACAACGCTGTACATATGTGGAACCAGCTTGAAGGTGTGATGAATGGCGGTTCTACTCCGCAATTCCCAAACTTTTGAATAATGTACGACACAAGGGAGATTATTAGTCCTTCATCCTTCAGCACTTTCGTCACACGGATACATTGCCAGTAGCGGTGAAAATTCATTTGGTATTAATTTGGTTAAGTTACATTGGAGAGCGGTGGTGCGACGACTGACGAGCGTTGTCTGCTCCAAGTGTAGCAGCGTACAGAAATCATATAAATAAGGAGTTCGGATTATGCATTCATTGAATATATCGGGCGCACTTTTAAATGAAAGTAATAAATTCATTAACAACTGAAATGAAGGAACTTCTCAGAAATCCACTCGAACACCTTTTCCAGTGGGGGATTGTGTGAACGTTAATTAGAGCGGCTCCGAGACTGAGCTGCTTCCCACAAAAAACACATGGAGATCTGCTGCTGCTGCTGCTTTAACGAACGGAAAATCTTGGGTCGAGGGTGCTGAACTTTCGTAGAAGCTGAAAAATTTTCTTAATTTTTTCGCGATCTCTGCGCGATTTTTATATCTACCGGGATCCTATGAATTCACATACCAAAAATAAAAATTCGTACACGCATGCTGCGGATGATGTGATTGGGAATGAAGTTGGAGATGATGGAACCACTGAAAAAGCTCAATGGGTGCGAGAACGATCAGTGATCTGGAAGGCGGACTGCCGCCAGCGTGAGACGCATGCTAACTTGAAATGAAAATAAAAAGACAACACGAGTTATGGGACATGACTGAATGTGATCAGATCACCACTTTGTCACCGCATTGTCGCGATTCTTGTATTGCGAGATCACTGGTGAGCCGAGTGACCTCAATCCTCGTTTTGAGAAAATTTACGTCATGGACCCAACCGGAGTCTGTCTGACTTATGAATAAGGTAAACGAATAATTGAATAAATGTTTTTGGAAGCTGTTGCTTATTTTATCGCATCTGAACACTTTAAATATTTTGTTATTCCGGGGGCAACAGATAAGTGTGATGATTCAAGCCGTTTACAAAATAATCTATAATACATAAGACAAAGAGAGACTTGTGGAAAATGTCAAGTTCGAAATTTCAAACCATATTCAGTACTTAAATTGCCAGAACATTTTAATATTGATTGAGATTCTGCGGCTTGTATTGTTCAAAGTGTGTTGTGATATGTATATGCTATCGCTATTCAAAAATATATCAGAGAAAAGTGTCAACGCATTGCGGAGCAAATTCAGTATTTACACAAGGTCTAGCGTAAGATATAGTGCTTAGTTCTGTCTTGAATTAAGATTCCAAAAAACAAAATATGATAAAAGATTCTGATTTTATATAGGCTTTTGTCTTCGAGCATATTTCTCCAAGTGTATTTAAGTAACAGTGTAACACAGCTGCGCAAATAAGAACACTGTAACAGTTCTTCTTGAAATTATATGATATTTGATTTTGCTAATGATAACACACTTTTGAAAGCTACCGATAACGCTCAATTACGAAATATGCAATAATTAGCCACAATTAGCATGAAACCTTTCGTGAGAGAATTACGTGTTAAAATGCATTTGTCTTGAGAGAGAGAGAGAGAGAGAGAGAGAGAGAGAGAGAGAGAGAGAGAGAGAGAGAGAGAGAGAGAGAGAGAGAGTGTGTGGGGGTCACCGGTCATCCCTACGCACTTCAATGTGTTGATATTAATTGCTGAATAACGAAATCAGAGATTTTGTTTGGCACAGAATGTAAGCAAAAATACAGTAGCTGATATAGACGAAAATACTCAAATTGTTCAGGAGAAATAAGAAACTTATAATAGGTAATGCAGGTAGCGTGGGCAAATGCTGTATCAATCTGATCTCCACGTTACTCTTTTTATATGATTTTCTGAAAGGACGCAAAAAGATTTAAAGTTTTTCAAAAATGAAATAAATTGGATTGAAAGAAAATGTTGGTCACTATGTCTTTATTTTGGATAGCCGAGCAGTTCCCATCCTCCGCCATTCCGGGATCACTGAATACATGTAGGTATCTAAGTATCTTGCCTACTGAGGTATTGTAAATTGTGATTAAGTTAAAAATTGCTGGCTTTTCTTCACCCCTGGAGATACAAAGAGCAACGCATGCCATAGCGGCTTCGAGCTATTGCCCGTGAAGAGATAGCCATTTTTTAATATTCATTTTAATTAATAAATCCAGTTGCAATATTTAGGAAGAAACATGAGTTTTCTCGTCGTCAATGGCTACCCAGCAGGAAATCAGTTGAAGCACTGCTTCTAGAAGTACTTACCGAATTGATGAATATTTCATAATTTTTAGTCAAAAACAAAAAAAAACACTACTTCAACAAGCTATTACCAGCTGCATTACATTCTCTCAAAAGTAATGTGAAAATGTAATTTTCTGTCGAAGTCGAAGTCATGTTCCAAAATGTATTTGTGATGACGTTCTTTCTGAAACACAATAGTTCCTCATGGGTAAGTTATGAAATAAAATATTCATCGTAATTA
>QYTT01094315.1:25238-41502 GCA_006980735.1 Dasypogon diadema
AGGTAGCGTGGGCAAATGCTGTATCAATCTGATCTCCACGTTACTCTTTTTATATGATTTTCTGAAAGGACGCAAAAAGATTTAAAGTTTTTCAAAAATGAAATAAATTGGATTGAAAGAAAATGTTGGTCACTATGTCTTTATTTTGGATAGCCGAGCAGTTCCCATCCTCCGCCATTCCGGGATCACTGAATACATGTAGGTATCTTGGCTATTGCAGTATTGCAAACTGTGATTACACACAATGCATGCCATAGCGGTTTCGAGCTTTTGCTCTTTAATTTGCTTTTTAATTGATAAATCCATTTGTAATATTTACAAAGAAACATGAATTATCTCGTCAATGGCTACGCAGCAGGAAATCATTGCTCCTAGAACCGAATTGATGAATATTTCATAATTTTTAGTCAAAAACAAAAAAAAAAACACTACTTCAACAAGCTATTACCAGCTGCATTACATTCTCTCAAAAGTAATGTGAAAATGTAATTTTCTGTCGAAGTCGAAGTCATGTTCCAAAATGTATTTGTGATGACGTTCTTTCTGAAACACAATAGTTCCTCATGGGTAAGTTATGAAATAAAATATTCATCGTAATTAACTACTTCATTGGTTCTGTGTAAGGCTTGTAGCAGCTCAATACCACCTATGACATCCAATGATCAATTTAATGGTGTCGGTAAATGTAATCTAGTCGGTAAGAACCAGCTTACCAGAATTAATTCCAGAACTAGTTCAATAATGATTAATTTCCTGCTGGGTATACAATACACTGATAGAGGTATAGGTGAGCATACACCGAATGTTAATTAGACCTGTTGCAATTGTAATATATGGCTTGGAACCAAAAAAGAATGCTAAAATGATTTGAAAGGAAATATTTTTTAAGGTTATTTTAGTGAAGGTCCAAAATTCATGTGTGAAAATCTTAAGGAGGTTTAATGTTCAACAATATGGACCAGACCGTGCATTTTTTAAGAAGACTTTTTCACCTTAAATTACTCACTATATTTATTTACAACATCTTTATAGAAATTTTTTAATTGTCTAAGATGGTAGAAAAAAATATTTATATGTTTGCATCTTCCATAAAAGTGAGAAAAAATGCAGATATCTACATGCTCCTGCAAAATCTTCAGTTATGTATGGATCTATCCTTCAATGTTTCTGAATATGAGACTTGCGCAAGCCAAGACAACGTAAATACGTGAGGCGAATAACGTTGTATATCCAAGAAAGCTTTCAGGTGAGTTTCTGAAAGCTTTCCCTTTTTTTGCAGGAATAGCAACATTAATTTAAATTACCTATATAAGTCTTCTTGGACTTACAAAGTTATTCGCGCCACACATTCAATTAGGAAATGTCTTCTGTTTTTGTCTTTTCTAATCTACATCAGATTAATTTTCTAAAAGGCAAGACATAAGACAAAGAGTCTTTTGACTATTTTGGTGTAGAATGATATATGTCAGGTTTGTTGTCTGTCTCTGCGTATTTTGCTTTGGCTTGACTTTGTTTCGTGCAGTGTGTAATCAGCCTAAAATGGTAAAATTGCAAGATCTACATATAAAGATCTCAAGGTCCGGATCGCACTTAGCCATGTGATCGCAACAACTACACAAGATATCTTTATACAGATTATACAAATCTTGGATGTGAATCTTTAAGGATCTGGAAATTAGTACTTACTCTCACAGCACCTTTTCTAGTGCTAGATGTTGGTACTACTTGCAGTCAAACTCAAAGAAGGTGTATAAAGTTAGCACCACACATTTGTCCGAATTAAATGAAAAGTATTTCAAAATTTGTCGTTTTTTTGTCGTAAATTTATCGTGAAAAAAATATTTTTGTCGTTGTACTATTTATCAAAAAATTTCGATGTGGTGCTAACTTTATGTAAAAATAGCACCACACTCATGAGAAATTCGTTCTATTTTATCAAAAAGTAAAATTAAGTGCATAGGAAGTTGTCGTTTTTTTGTCGTAAAAGGGATACGTAAAAATAAAATCGAAGTCATTGAAATTAGAAACATATTTATGCAAAATTCCAAATTAAGTTAACATTACACGTCATGCAAGCATCGCAGATTTTGTTGTTTCCAAGAAGCAGCTTTTAAGATTCTTGGAAATCGGGTAATTCAATGATGACGTCAATTTTGCATTTTATATGACTGTGTTTCTGATTTCAATGATTTCAATTTTATTTTTACGTACAAAAAAAAGAACAACTTCCTATGCACTTAATTTTACTTTTTGATAAAATAGAACGAATTTCTCTTTACATAAAGTTAGCACCACATCGAAATTTTATGACAAAATGTATAACGACAAAACTTATTTTTTCACGATTAATTTACGACAAAAAACGACAATTTTTGATATACTTTTCATTTAATTTAGTCAAATGTGTGGTGCTAACTTTATACACCTACTCAAAGAGTGGTCTTAAAAGTGAGCAAACATGTATAATACAAGATTGTAAGGAATAAGAAAACACAAGTAAAATTTATTTAAAATATTGCAACTTATTCCCTACAGCATAATAAACTAAAGCCTTAAAATTAGCAGCTGTCACCTTGACAATGATTATCGGTACTGCCAACGTATCAAACTAACTTCAATAAGATCCCGGTCGTATTTTTGCCTACAGATCTGGATTTTGTAGTAAGAAAAAACAGTAGTCCAAGAAGGTTGTGTTTTTTGCAAATCCAAAAGACACCTTGCAGAGGGGGACATAAAAACTTTTATCTTACTAATGGAAAATTCTCTCAGAGTTAGATAATAAAAACATTCATTGCACCGCAATCCTCCTCCATTCAATGAAAATGGTTCTTAAGATTTACCATAGATTGAGAAGTGCGTCTTTTTTTGGGAAAGCAGTGATTTTGAAGCGCACTAAATGGTGTGATTCGATCAAAGAAAACCACGCATGGTAATGCTGATTTTGCCTGTCTCTCTGAGAATCAAGAGAGAAGTGTACTACGGTTTCTTTTTATTGATTTATTTTATTAATTTGTGACAGAGTGACAGGGATCTTCATTAGACTGGAACGCGTTTTTGTCCTTTAACCTTCCCTCCAACCTTTTCTTACAGGACTTTATAGAATTCCATAATTGAAAAACCGGGAAATTTTGAAATCGTATTTTTAAATTTTAGTAAATTGCCCGCCAACTATTCAGAAATATTTTCTCTTCTATTTACATATTTTTCAGATCTAACCCTTCTTAGTTTACATATCTCTATTACTTTTCGAGGTAGACGTAATGCACTTAAATCTCCTTTTACATGATCTTTTTTACGCGATTTACTTTTACACGACTTTCTTTTCATGTTTCTCTTACTTTTGGGCGGTCTTCTTTTAAAATAAGAAAACGAGATGTACTTTGAGGTATGTATGTTCATTTTTTAAATTGGTTTTTGTGTAGCTTTCCTTGTTTCCATTTAAATAGATGAAGATGTTGCTTTTCCAGCAGTATATTTTTGCAGCTATCTCGGTATAGGATAAGTGACCACATATATGGTTTAAATTAAAGGGAAATTTCTGTACTTCACCCCCCCTCCCGTAACACATTGGGATCACTAGTAAAGCAGTCACAATTGCACTTAGTATTCTTGACAAGTACAACTCATCATTACCGAATTGAGTAACAAAAACTCGTCATTTCAGTAAAAAGGGTTAAATAAGTGTTCATCTGAAAACATTATTTAAATAGTGACATTAAGAAAGAAATATGGGTGTGTTCTGAGAGTGGTAACATCGATATAAATAACATGAACCGCGCATCGTATAAAGCTGATTTAATACCATTTGTTTTTGCCTAAACAGAATTCTAGCATTAGAAGATCTGCAAAGGAAAGGGTTGAAAGAAGCTGCCTACCATTTCATTTAGGATTGTTTTGATAACAAGTCGAAAGCTGGCTTATCTGGTGCAGAAGTTATATGTCTGTGATGTCTAGCAGAATAGCTGTGATAGACGTCTTCTTAAAAACAAAACAACCTATCAAGTCTTGTTTTAGCCAGCCTTTCTGGTATTTATGCTCAAGGCAAAATTTTCAAAAAAAGGCACACGACCCCAGGTGACATGACCCAGTTAACAAATGTACAACTTTCTTGCCATAATATGCCAAACTTTTATTTGTTGTCAGCGCGCGCCAAAGTATATTGTATATATTGTATGAAATGAAATGTCGAATTTTTATATCAGAAATTGATTTTAGATATTTTTGAAAGTTATTTGCGTCTTTAATCAAAATAGGTACCAGTTGCATCCACGATATTTTTCCAATGGGAATATAAAGAAAAAAGCAACCTTTTCAAAGAACTTTTGGTTTTAAGAAGCGACAAACTCTTCGAAAGCCTCCCTTACAGACGCTTTGATCATATTCTGCGGCAAGAATCAATCCAAACTTCCGAACTTCTTCGGTTGGAGAGGTATCTGGGGATTAGGATGGATGGGAGAGAATTTTTTAACCTAACTCTGAAAGCTTATGTATGGTAATTTGTGAAGTATGGGGTATTGGGTTATCATAAACGAGGATGGGTCAATATTGACTGACTACTACAGGCTGTTTTTCACGGTTTTTTGTGCATAAGATTTATCTTGGAACAAAAATGTTCAGCATCAATGATTTTTTTTTTTGGTTGAAGGAAAGAATAATGAATTTTGCCCTAAGTAGGGAACGTTTGCATATTTTGAAGTTTAGCCCTCAGTAGGGAACGTTTGCATATTTTGAAGTTTAGTTTTCACCGAGTCACTTTTCGCTTGGTTTTCTGTTATTGCAGAAGATTATTTTCATTCCTGAAGCCAATAAAAAGCAGTCAGTATAAGTCATTTTGATGTTCAACTCAGGCGCACCGATTTTCCGAGCTTATCAACATGGCAAGATATCTGCTAATTATTTTTGAAGAGACATCTAACTTTATTGAAAGATATTTCGCTGCGTTGAAATGTTGATTTCAAACTATCTTTCCGATGGTTCACTTTGGAGACTTACATCTCCGAAACGAAATTTCCGAAATCAGCACTGAATGTCTCCCTCATCCAAAGCGATATTAAAGTTTTATACTATTATGAACACACTGCAACCTAATTTGAATACATTTGAATTCATACAAGGAAATAATTCGAATTTGCATGGTAGTGAAAATGCTTGACTATTGACACTATTCTGGCGTATGCTTTACCAAATAAGTAATTATTTATAATTATTTCGTATCGGTTGTTTTTTGCGATTAGCAGAAACAGAACAGAAACAAGGTGAATCATTTCACGCCTAAATTATGATATCGGATTTTGATGGGTGATATAACTCTGCGCAGAAAAACACATCTCAATCAACACGAACTTGGAGTAACACACTTCAGCATGGTAACACGCAAAGATATTAATTTTGTTTTAATTATAATTCTTTCCTTTTATTAAAATTCGATAAGACAGATACAAATTTTTTTAGGCTCGCCTGTGGCTGTGCGAAAATATAAAGGCTGCAAATGGGGAAATTTATGATGGAAATTGATTGCTCGGAATGCACTATTTAACTGGAAAATTTAAAAATGTTGGAATATTAACATCTTTTGTTAGAATAACTTATATTGTAATCGAGAATATTTGTAACAACACGACATCTGATATTTTACTGCCGTAGCTAAAGTTATGATTCTGTTCTACTTTGTAATAAAGTTAGACACAACCTTTGAACTTTATGCACAAACTTTAATATCTGCAAATTATTGTTTGAAATTTAAAACGTAATCCGTTAAAGAACACGCCTTCGCTTGTAAGATTAATTGAGGTAATATAAAATTAGGGTGTTAATAATTACGTCTCATAGGATAATTTGTGCTTCACTTTTAGGCCAGATTAAATAGTATGTTATCATCGAGATACTTTACTACCTAATTGCTCCAATAGTCAGCCTAAGGTAAGTACATAGCTGTGGAATTGCAACCAATAACCAACCAAATGTGTTAATTGCTCCTAGTTGTAGTTGGTGAGCTTTGGGCGATTACAATTATTTAAAAAATCTTTTGTCCTCGATTAGCATGTTTAGATTTGCATAAAACAGAGGTGGACAAATTACTGACTAGTTAAATAGGTACTAAATATAGCGAGGAAAGTTAGTACCTAGTTTCAATTAATTTGGGTTGTTTGGTTGAGCGAAATTTATTGGATTGTACATGTGAAGCCTCCTTTTTTTGTAAAGACTTCGTAAACCTAAACAAATCGTGGGGTACACTTTTAACATTTATCATCATCAGTGTCGTCTTCAATTATTAAGTACCCTTCCTTTTCAACGCTGTTAAGCTACTGGAAGCCTGGTTTGCCGCGGTTACTGGTCATCAGAGTTCTTCTGTGCAGTATTTCAGGCTTGCAAAAGTTATGATCTTCCTGCTGACACTATCGCATGCTTGTTTAGAGTCCGTGAAAATGTGGTGTAATAGGAAATTATACATTAATTAGTTGACAGCCTTGCATGCAGCACTTAGCCCCGATTATTGATACATACAGGTCCATTTCCATTTGTGGGCTGCACTATCTGTGACACCTAATTGTAGACAGGCTTTTGAGGGTACGCTTTTTCATTAGATCGCGAGTGAAATTCTTTCTGTATTTCTTGCACGAGGCAAAGAAGTGGTTCTTATCATTTGTGTTGTCGCTTTTTCCCATGTTTCTCACCAGTTTCTCTAAAATCTCGCTGTTCTTATGCCAGAGTCTGCAGCAGCTGTAGTATGTTGCCGCCTTATATGCTTTATCATACAAAATTGTAACCTTATTCTTCGACTAGATTTTTCAAGTCAAGTCAGATATTGCGGTTTAAGCGTTCCTCCCTTAATATTATTCCCTTAATTTCAACTTTTAATTATGTTATCCTTCATTTTCGCCGTATAGAAGACCTGCTGTCGCATGGCAACGATCCACGGAAACTTCATATTTCCGCAAGGATGTAAGGTGAATAGCGAACAGCTGCCTTACAGGATTTCATACTTATGTTAACAATATATCATTGGCGACGGTAACACGGAATCTTTGTGTGTATCCTCCTTTTGGTGTCTTTCCGTGTTTTGTGAATGTTGCTGCCAATAACTAGTTCCTTTAAATTTGAAAGTCAACAACTCATTATTCGTAATGGAGGATGTTGAGTTCAATAATGAAATCGCCTAAGGGGCCTAAGTACCCAATTTAAAAGGTCCTTTAGTTTCCCACAGACAGGATATTTTCAGTATTACACCGTATGAATATAAAATGGAAGCACTTGGTGGATATAAAGTGGAAGCTTTAGAAATTTACTTGAAAAATGCCGACATAAACAGAAAAATAGATCAGACCCTATCTCAAATAAATCCAAAAAGACAGACAAAAATTTAAAAAACGGATGTTTGAGTTTTGATAATATGCAAATAATCATATGAGCTTAAGAAAAGGCAGTTATTTCGAAGTCACAGACAGACACTGCAATTTTATTTATTTGTATAGATAACAAACACTTATCGTAGAAACCCGTAGAAACGTATGATGCACTTCTTCTCTATCGAATATTACGATATTACGGATATTGGGAGTATTTTTGATGTCTTTGGGAGTAGTCATAAATGGGCGGTAATCAGCGATGTGTGGAAAACAACACTAGCACCTACATGTAAAATTTTTCATTTCCCAATTTTCCGTTAAAGTTATTTGTTTGTTGTAGTACCGTTAAAACAATAGCAACATATACGTTGACATACGTTGACTAATTGCAGTTCGATCAAAAACCCCTGTCGACTAAATCAGCTGGAAATTTCGAAGGGATTGATGATATTACTTTTGAAATTTTTAAAATAGTTCCTTAAAGTTGAGACAGTTTTTGGAAGCATAAGTCAATTATTTTTGAAATTACAATTTAAAAAAAATACAAATTCGCAACATAAAAAAGATTTAACAACTGGTAACATCTGAAAACGAATAGATGAATTACCACTTTTAAAGGTTTTGGCGTTACCTTTAGCTAGCCTTTCAGGACGTCTGGGACGTCCTGAATTTAAGGCATATAAGTTTAAAAATTGAAATCAAATTTCAGGCAAGTCCCTCAATAAATTTTTGGAGGTTCTAAAATTATATATATATATATTATATTTTGAGGATTCCTTGCAAATCGGAATTGTCGATTTGCATATTTGTTGTGCAATTTTAAAGCCTTTCAAAACAGAACCACACAGAAACCATGCCTTGGACGTAAAAATGGTCTATTCATACACTGTTTGCCTTTTTTGGCGGAGGGGGCGAATGCGTTACGCACCGTAGGGAGACTAGCCCCCCGTGTGCCGAACTCCCCACAAAACCCGGGTCTACCGGCCAAACCCTCTTACTGTCTCCTAGCCACCACCCCGGGACCGTCGTTAGACATTACTTCGGGGTAGCGGCCCTTTATTTAGGCTCTCCGAGCCCCCCAGCCCGTCGTAGGACGAAGCTCTCCCCCTAAGAAGGGTGCCAACACTCCGCTTCCCCCGGAGGCACAGGGTCACTATGTGCTTTAGGTTACTTCAACTTTATGTCATAAAGGTCGATTGAGGGGAAACTTAGTATTGTGTTCAAATTTAATTACTTCAAATTATAATGCATATGTTTAATTTTTTATTTTTTATTGCGTTAAAAGTCATTAGAGTCATTAGAATTTAACATGGCTCGAGTTAAAACGAAACCGCTTTTCACTAAAATAAATACTCCTAATAAGCAATCAAAATTGATCACTATTAAAGAAATTTAGTGAGATAGTAAGCAGTAAAGTTTTCTAACATTTAACTCCAAAGAGTATACCTGAAACACTACTTAATAAAGCCGTTAAATACGGTATCTTTAAGATAATCCTATAAACGTGTGTTTGTATTTTTCATTTTCACGCAGTAACATGCTCTACCCGTTAGGAAATTCAAAAGCATTTTTATGGATAATTTACCACCATTTAATATACTTTCAACAGATTCGAATAACACTAAATTGTGCTACCTGGTCAGTAATCCCTGTTGCTTTGGATTTAATTCTACTAATGCAGGTAACAAGCTCCATTAGCTATCGTGGAAATGTTAATACGAGATTGCAGTACCTCCACGTTAATGAATGTAGTGATGCAGATCACAACTCATCTACATCACTACATTCATTCATTCCTTTATTCAATTTATGCCTCAATAACTGGAATCTAATAAAAATTGTCTTCATTTGTAGATAACAGATTTTCTGAATTGGTTACAATCAATATTTTTTTTCAATGTCTGTGGCTGCGTCATAATTAAGGGGAAAGTCGAAGCTTTGTTTTCATTTTGAGTGGCTTTTTAAAACAATGATGACATATTATCGCAGCTTTTAATAATCCGCACAGTTATCTAAATAATACTTTCAAATAGTATCTAAAAGCAAGAGTAAAGTGTAATTTTTCAGTTTTTTTTTGTAATTTTATTAAATGCTATTAGCTGATAAACGGATCAGCACACTTTTATGTGACTTTCACCAATAAACATTTTAATACTTCCACATAGTTTGAGGAAAACCAAAGCATGTCGAAAATACTGCAGGTCGAGGGAATACACATTTTAACACTTACAATTTTATAATTTTTAGACTTTGAATCGTGGGTATCTCCAAATATTTTTCGATGGAAATATCTTTTAAGGAGTCTGACTTTCACAGATTGCCTATGGAAGTAGATGAATTAGAATACGCCTTCAATATAGTCTACTTAGTGCAAAAGATGATTAAAAGTAGTTGGAAATAAGTATTATTGTATTATTATCCAATTATAGACAAACCCTTATCCATTGTCAGTAAATAAGAGCAATCACAAAAGAAGTAAGATAAATACAAGAGTGCCGTATATTTTCGAAACTTCATAGCAAATGCTTAAAGTGTGAAAACATAAATTCACAATTTACAATTTGAAATTAGCCTACATGGTAGAATTTATATAACGCTTCAGAAGAAGTGGGAAAATTCCATAGGATAGTCAGCCAATGGACTATTTTTTTTATTTATTGAAGTGAAACTTTTATAGCGAAGGTAGCGAGTGAACGAAACAAGTAACGAAATTCAAATGTAACGGGTGAGGTGACAATCGGCCAATCAATAAAATTAAGCAGGAAATGGCGTAGTATGGAGGTGAGGTAAGGGGGCCTCTGCTGTAGAAATCTAGCTGATTTCTTTTAAGTATTGCCCAAACTAAGGAAATCTTAGGCGGAAGGGAAGAGGAAATTGCGGAATTTTAACCTCATAAATGTTGCAACTGAGCCACAATATTGTTTTTGGCATGAAATTATTACTGTGCAACATCCTAGTGGCTTCACAAGTACAATTCTTGTCAGCAAAATTGTCTCATCAACTGGTACCCATATAAATCACCGTGTCCTGTGCAGGATTCGAACACACGTCAACAGGGGAAAAAATCTCCAGACGTTCGCCTCAGCCCAAAAATATTAAGATACAAAAAAGACGACATGTTGCCATCTAAAAAAGGCGCACGAAATTTTAAAGTTGTGAAAATAATACAACAAATTTGAATACAAACAAATGTCGATTTTTGAAATAAAACTAAAATTTTTGTGACGGTATTCAAAATGCTACGCTACGGCGACAGCGGGCCGATCAACAAGGTTAGGCAAAAAGTATCGTCGTCAGTATTAAGATGGTGCACCGTTTGCGTTGACAGTGAATATTTTCAGCAAAACTGAATTTTAGAGAATATGGCTCATTTTGATGCTCGCATTTACGAATTGTCTGGATTCAGTAAACAGAGCTCCTAGAATTTAATTTACAGAAATTACGAAAAATCGAACGTCTGCCTACAAAGTTTAAAGTCTTACGTTAATTATGTTCTTATGTGGGCGTAGCATGCAAAAAATTATGCTGAGATTAGCCTGCCAAAATGCCATGCGAGACAGCTATTAGCAAGGTTAGATTAAAATTAGGAAGATCAGATAGTGCAGAGACGAATCTATACTATACCATTAGAAGCGTTAAAGTTCCACAGTACTATTAATAATTGAACACAGTTAATGGGTTCATCCTTTCCATAGTTAATGCGATTATTAACCCTAGAGGACACTATACCAGCAGTTTCGGAGAGTCAATATTAAAGTTAAAATGCTGGTGTACGAAAACTACGCCGACAACTTTAGGTCGCTTTTTCAGTGAAATTAAATTGACAAGTGTGACCCGTTTGCGATAAAGTGGAAAGATCAAAAAGTCATTCTAAAGCAGGTCTTTGAGAGCAAATCTTATAAATGTTGCACGCAGCGGACTCGATGGAGCTAATGTGGTCAACGTAGAAAGGATGCCAGACCCTTAGGGAAGCCCATGGAAGACAACCGCAAAGGAACTAAGTAGCCCCAACGGTACCGAATGATCTGCGCTTGTGACTATCGACAGCATGTAAGGAGTCGTCTCAAATACAGTATACAAGTGTAAGACAATGAACCTGTCATAGATTCTTCGGACAATCTTGGAGGATCTCTTCAAAAAACATTTATTGGTTTTACGCAATAACAGTCATATTGGTAGTTACGCTGATGTAATAATGGAAGACAAGTGAGAAGGGAATCATGAACAAGAGTTACACATTACCAATCGGAGCATAGAAATCTCATTTTCGCCAGCATACAAATAGCCATGAATGGATTAAGAAGAAGGTACGGTCTTCGGATCTTCGATTCGAAGATCGGCCAAGACTGCGAAGATGGTATTTACTATGTCAGTTAGAGCAACTCTGAACTATGTACTACTAAACACTGCCCTACTCGGTGTTTTTTACTACTGAGCTATACTATCAAGAAACCTAATATTGAAGCATTTCAAAAATTTTTATACTATCGTACAGTTAGCCTAAAGTAAGAGCAGTTATTAAGTCAATTCCAGCCTTGTCCTTTGCAATTGCTAGTCCACTGCATATCCTTTGCAATTGCTAGTCCACTGCAGGATTAAGACTTCTTAAGCCTAGCAATCTGGAAAAGATAAGCCATTTTGCCAACACGCACCACAAGGCTTTTGAACTTATGCTGACACAGGATTATTGATTTGTATATTCTATCTTATCTTAGGAGGTGTGATGTTAACAAGGATTTTGCCGAAGTGGAAGCAGAGATACTCTATGTAATGCAGGTCAAGTACCTCCTTGGATATAAGTATCATTGGCACAGCTGAGAAGTGTTTCCAGATATCTAGCCTTATTGTTGTATCTGTTCGGCATAAAAAAAATTTTCGAATCCTTGTTCTTTTTGCCGCTTGACAAAAACAATTATAGGGTTTTCAGAATTTTTCTGTTCCCAACGGGTACAACGATAAGACTGATCAAAAGGAGTGTGCGTCCACTCAAAGGTCAAGTCGTCCAAGCTCAAACTCTGTCTAGATCCATATCCAGAAGGCCCATGTAAGATATTTGAGGACATGTGATTGTGCATCTGTGCATCTGTCTTTTGTCTTTGCAGAACATTACTGGCAGGCTGCCTAACATCAGCAAACTCTCTGGGAATAGATAAACTACACGTGTAGTTTTTGCATAAATTACGCAGTACTGCATTTTGAACAGTCCTAGAGCATTTATGGCGCTGGAAGGGACCGAGGATGCCACAATTCGTACAGAAGGAATAGAAGGTATAGAAGGCGTATATTGTATATGAGAGCCAAATATTTCCAGATATCTGAGAGCAAAATCTGCACTGTAGCACAGATAAACACTCAGATGTCCAGGCTCAGATGCATTGCCTGGGACTGATTTATGTTTTTCGGCTAGCAGAAAAACAAACGATTCAGCAAAAATGTGGCCAACTACCAAACCTAAGCTGGTAGGGGCTGGAAGGTAAGCGTTCGGTGAATGGGTACATTTTTGATAAATCGTCTGTTTTTTCTGCTAGCCGAAAAACAAAAGTCGGTCCCAAGCAATACATTAGGCCTGGGCATCTGTGCTTATTTGTGACTGTGGTGTGTGAGGACATTCTATATAAGTCATATGTGATAAGAAGAGGGCAACCTATGTCGGTAACACAAAAGAATAAAAGACTCCTTCGGAAGAACCAGGATCGAAAGGTAAACAGGAGAAAAGACGATCCTTCTAAAGTTCCCCGTGTTATGGACACCAAGGTTTCCGGAACTACAACTATTATGATGGTTTTAGGGATGGTGAATAATAATGGCGAATAACGATGTGACCTTCATTATGCCACCTCTATTGAGGTCGACACTAAACCCACTAGACCTAAACCCTTCTAAATTATTACGTATGAAGCGCTATTGAAATTTCAATTGATTTATACTAATCAATATTCCCACAATATGACTGATTTCAAATTTTATGGCAATATATTTCGTTGCTCATCAGATATAGTCGATTTTCGTACTGCCTTCAATGTGTCCTCAAACACCCTTACGCACATTGTATGTTGGCCAGATAAATGTGTAAAAGATTTTCGTTTTCATAAAAAGTCGACGGTCTTTTTGTTTAATTTTTCTTGAAGTATTTAATTTTAGGTGGAAAAGATGACGCATCGCTGAAATAATTTCTGGTGATATTTGCATAATGTTCAAATAGCAGTCATCAAATTCAGATATTTTTCGATATAATCACCACATCACATCTTTGAGTTTCGCCTATTCTTTATATGCGCTTCTGGCATTTGTTTCCTTTTTTTGTTTTTATAAACGATGACTAGTTTGCTGATTGTTTAGTTTTCAAAACTGTGTTAAATTTGAAGGTTGGTGTTGCTTTTTTTCAACAAAAATGCTTCATAAAATACAAGAGATTCTTTTTGGTATTACTTAATTCGTAGAATTTTATTATCCAATCAATATAATTATGTACATTGGATTTTTATTGTTTTTTCCTCTGTTTTAATGGTGCAGTTAAGCTGTCTCCTATGTCTCATTTATACAAAAGTTCCTTACTCATTCGGCTTTTGTTAATGAATTTTGCTACTCCCGCGGATGAAAAATATCTTCCCATTGCTACTGAAATGCTTCCTGCGGCCATTTAGAAATATCAAACTCAGCTTTATTCGAAGAAAGAACTACTCTCTTTCAGTCTTTTTATCTTGTTTACGTGTTTGATGGGCGCTTTTTTACCTATATGCTATTTGGAAATTTACATCTATTTAATGTGCGATGTATTGCATCGAGAAGCACTACTTTTTACGGTACGTTGTTTTTTTAAATCCCTCATATTTCGTTCTCGTTCGTTATTTCTGATATCCGACTATAATCTTCTTTGGTTGATACTTTTTCGCAAAATCAGCTTTCAAATTTATATTTGCTTCTTACATTCAATCGCGTGCTTTAAGTACAATGCAAAAGACAACGTCACAAACTAACAGCAAGTTAGTCTAATATTGCTTGATGAATACGACCCCTAAAGCGTAGGTCTGCGATTACCTCTTTCCGCAGGATTCGGTAAGAGTGTCGTTCTAAAGATAGCCAAGGCCTTACTAATTGCACCTATACTTATGGAGACAACACCACCTTTAGACTGCGCGGAGTATGAGTGGCTCAGTGGATAATGCGGTGACTTATAAAATTCGAATATCACTGGAGTCTACCAATGATCGAGGTCTTTTATCTGACAATAGCAATAATTAGAAGTTATTGGGGTTTTCAATTAATTAGTGGTTTGGGACCCACGTTAAAGACTCTATCGCTATCGCTAATTACTGATATTTTGACAGCTTTTTCTAATCATTTGAAAGCCTGCTTGACATTTTTCAAATGAAATCAATTTATAAATGGAATCAGACAACAGACAACCGTCTAGTAGGGTATTATTCAGGACGTCTAGTTGTAACATTTGGCAAGAAACACCTAATCAAATCACACATCCTGTGTTTCCAATAGTATGTTCCATTAAGTTCCCCCTGAATGGTGGGTCCATCCATAAATCAAAACAATAATTGAAAAATGAAAATTTAACACTATTGGGTTTTAAATGAGTGGAGTGCACACTCATTCTCCTGCTTCTCTACGTTTAGAAGCTACGAATTTTTAAAGTAAAAAATTCGGCATTTTTTTACTCTTTTTTCCCATAAATGCGCAAATTTTTCAAAAAAAGCCGTAATAAATATACACTTTTCTTGCATACTTCTTATATGTTTCCCTTTTATTTTATATGCATGTATTCCCCATATCTCTCTTCGTTTTCGAGATAAGTAAGTAAGTAAGTAATGTTTTATTGTATGATACAAAGCACAAAGGAGGTATAAATTTAATACAATATAGCCAACTTCTAACTCTAACAACTAACTAAACAAAGTATAGAAAAAGAAAAAAAACTAAAGTTCATGTAAATTATAAACAATAGTAAATATAAACCATATAAAGAAATTCAAAAGTTTATTGTAAATTCAATTCCATTATTGAAGTAGGAGTATGTAAGAAAATAACTGAAAAAATGTATTCGGTTTTTTTTAATAGCTATGGGACCACGCAGGTGTCATGAACTTAGGCCATTACTGGGCCCATTGTTCCTCCACCCGAGGAATTAAGAAGGCGGGACATATGTTGTCAGCAATTCAATCACTCAGTCGACCTTGTGAAAGCCAGTATACACTCTCACCCCCTTTCGCCTGCCTGATGCAGTTTGTCAAGGAAGTAGTGTCCCAGATGTCTGAATCTTTTCATCGAGAGTGACGGACATTGGCACAAAAAGTGTGTCACTGTCTCTGCTTCCTCCCCGACAAATGACAAAATAAAATTTCCACTCATTTTCTTGTAGAATTCAATAGACGCAAATGCAACCGTAATAAATACGCAATGCAATTGTAATATGTACATAAATAACAATAAACAACATTACATAAAATATTTCGGGAGAATTGTTCATCAATATGTCGTTAAAAATTCAACATATTTTTAAAGGACAATCTCCAAATATTTCAGCAAGGAACAATGCGTCATGTGTGTGTCTTTTTCACGTTTTTAGTTATTTTTTATGTGTACAACGCCTTTTGTTGAAATATAATCAACATTTGTTATGGAAATTAGATCAATTCCGCGTTACTGCATCCATGAGCCGTCAGTTTATATCTGGCACGAAGGACCAAATGTTTTTATTTATTCAGCAGATTACTCAAAAATGACTGAGTTCAGACTTCGTCAGGAGGATTATGAAAATAAACTCACTGAGTTAGCATTCTTAACAAACTTTATTCTCATTCTTTTACTACACGGTTTTCCTAATGGTGGTATTATCACCGTAACGAAAATGATTAAATAATGCATGGTACGTCACTAAAGCTTTTCCTTCATTCTTATTTCTGTGT
>QYTT01094319.1:0-14629 GCA_006980735.1 Dasypogon diadema
GCCAAGAAATCAATTTGTCAAAAGTCATTCCGACAAGTACGGGCGGGCAACTTAATTTGCATAAAACGACATCTTGCTTAAGTTTATAACTAAATAAAGATCAATACATCGAACGCCGGCAGTTTTTGCCGAAGGGTGCCAAACCGAATCCTTAGTTTTGTGTACTGAAGTTGTTGAAGTCTGGGATGTTTGTTTTTATCGAAGTGGATGAGAGCTCAAGAGCAATAAGGTGTCAATACTGAGGAATTATTGTGGTGTGATGCAAGAAGCAGAGATGGGGGGGGAGGAGGGATAGACTACATTCTTCAGAGACCATACCTTCCTTGGGATTATGCTTCTACCAGAAAGCTGGAGGAAATAGAAAAAATTAAATTACTTGTACAAGATTCGATTTGTCAACGAAACCAGGACATGTTGTGAATATTAAATAAGCACACTCCAGCGAAACCGGTGATATGTGCTCCTTTTTTGGCTCGTGACTTCGTGAACGCCCCGTAGTAAGAAATTTCATTAAGTTTCTTTAGCTCCGCACAGCTTTCTTGTACTATAGCTGCCGGTGTCACAATTTCTTATAGAAATATGCAAACCCATTTTCAATAATGTTTTCAGAAAAAAAAATGCAAACCAAACCGAAAGGTTTAAGATTCTTTAAAATTGTCTTTCGCAATTATCTACAGCGCTAACAAAGTAGTATAGAAACCAGGAACCTCCGGTAATCTTTTCAATACATTCAACTCTCAATCAATTCTGAGAGATGGAACAATTTAAGGCAACTGGATGTTCCCGGGATTGACCCAAAGTACAGAAATCACAATCAGGACTCTCTACACTTTAACCGAAGATTCCACCTGCAGTAAACGTCCGTTCTATCTGCAGACTTTGATTATTATTCTGTCTACGTGGCATCCTTTTAAGGGAAACAAAAGATAAAAAGGCTAGCAGCAAGGAGTGGACGAGATAATCAAGGAAATCGTCTGGATATGTGTTTGGGGAACGTTTTCTCTTCTGCAAGTCATGCCCAAGCCCAATATTGGTGCTGATGATAGCAGCAATTGTGTTGTGGTAGTGATAATATTATTAGGATGGTACATATCGAAGTTTTGAACCCTGACGTATATAACCATTTAAGCACTACGAACATTACGAGAATATTTTCTCAGTCTTCCATAGATTTCCACTTTACCTTGCAGTATCCACAGCCATTGATCAAGTGCTAGAAGATTCGGACTAGCGGTTATCCTTGTTTAGGGATTATGATTTCATGTTTTGATTGTTTCACGCTAGAGAGAATATTCAACATGGCTGGAGTTTTGGGAGCCGAAAGCATGCGATGATTGATGAGACTCCCAGGGTCGATATCAAATTTTGTCTGGTTGAGAAATTTTGATTTAAACTGAAATTTTATTGGATTGATTTCATGTTTTATAAGCTTTAATGTATGCAAACTAAGTTCTAGTTTTACATTTATTCTGGGGTGGGGTTAATGCTAAAATATGAATAGTAAATTTGAAAAGGCTCTATAACAAGAATAGAAAGGTTTAAGGGTGGAATATTTTCTTTTTGTGCGCTTATACAATTGAAATTTGTGGAAAAAATTTCAGAACCGAAATTAGACTAGATTTCTAAATGTAGGCGAAGAAAATTCTCTTGTAGTAATGGAAAGCTTTTAAAAGGAATAAACCTGAAACTAAAAGCACAGAAGAAATGGATTCGGGAAAAACAACACCTACCAACAACAAACAGCTTTTGTAAATTACACAATTCTTATACTTGTACTTATACTGTTACTTGTATTTAGTTAGAAAAAAAATCTATTTAATTACTTCTTGTAGATTAAGATTTGTTAATCCTTCAAAAATTTGTCCTCTGAAGAAGTTTTTGCCGCAGCAATGTCTGTCAAATCAAATGCCGTGGGTCTTGATAATGTAAATTCACTTTTCATAAAAATTATACTCTACTATATTCTCCCATTCTTAAGCCATGCCTTCAATAGTGCTATAACATCATTAATTTTTCCATCGAATTGGAAGTTTACCAAAATTACACCACTCCCCAAGAAGGACAAGGATCGGGAATACCGTCCTATGGTGTCTTCTATTTAACCAGATTTCGCAGCACGTTGAACGAACCCGGTTGCTTTCACAATTCCAGTCTGGGTTCAGAGCGAAACATAGCTGCACCACAGCTATTAATGATGGTAAGCTGACTTTTCTGGTTTTTCTAGACTTCTCCAAGGCTTTTGACCAGGTTAATCATCTGCTTTTATTAGATAAACTTCCCAGACAATTCAATTTCAGTAGTTCAGCCTCTAACATGATCAGACCATATCTGCTTCATCGCCAGCAAAGGGTTTTCTGGAATGGGGAGTACTTCAATCTTCTTCTCGTTAGCAACGGCGTCCCACAAGGTTCCATTCTTGATCCTTTACTCTTCTTCATTTTTATAAATGACATAACCTCAGTCGTCAGCAATTGCAAATTTCACTTATATGCCGATGACTTTCAATTATATATCCCATAACTTCTAAAACACAAATAATTGAAACGATTGGAAAAATAAACTCTGATCTGGCACGCATAAACGACTGAACCAGACACCTGAGTATTTATTTGATAAAATTAGCTTTGTACATTCTCATAGAAGGTTTGATATACTCGTGCCGCATTTTAGCAACAGGGTTACCGAGCGGCACTTTTTCGGTCGTTCTGTCAGACTTTGGAATTCACTTCCATGTGATCTTAAGAGATCTCTCTTCAGCAGCCGGGGCTTTGTTCCAACATATACCTGTGTATCTCTCATTCTTTTTGGTATAATATTTATAGTAACTCCACAAATAACTAAAACTTTCTGTAAACTATCAGATTAACACAGGTCTGAAGTTGGTAATTCCCTAATTTTTTGCAATATAGAATACATATTGTAAAATTTGAACAACTGATTGTGATAGGAGAACAGGGGAGAGCCCTTGCTTCTTTTAAATAAATGTGAGTAATTCCCTCAAATTATCGCATATTTAGGATATTTAGGGAAAAGAATAGACCACCTGCTTTCATTTGGACTTTTAATCACTTTACTGAGAAATCCGACAAATGCTATACTTTACAATTGTTCTCTGCAGTTGGCTCCAGGGAAGGTACCTGCGAATTGTACATTATTTGAAAGCTTAAGACCTATATAATTACAGACAACTAGAATTTTAAGAAAATTCACATTTCATAATTGAATAGTTGAAATTTCAACTCGTGTATTTGTAAACAGAAAATTGAAAGAACGAGTTGAAATTGAGTTCAAGCGAAGTCGAAATCAACGTTTATAAGAGCTCGAAACTAATGTGCCTTTTGTAAAAAACCTTCAGTTCCCGAATTTCTTTAAAAATACACATAATTGCAAAGCCGTAAAAGCTAAAAATCCTGTACCAAAAAATAATCCAAAGAACTTATCAAATATCAACTCAACTCGACTACTCAACCCGCTTATACAAAGCCCTTTCATAGTTATCATTTCGACTCGACCCAGCCAGCAAAGCGTAGTCGAACCGAGTCAACCCGATTTCAACTCAATCTGCGTTTACATAAAGTTCAACGAATCGATAAAAATTTCTTTGGAAAAATCAACACTTTTACACTATAATTTACTTATTTTTCAGCGGATTGAATTTTTCAAGATATAGATTAAGCTACATTTTGACAATTTCAATTTAGATGAAATTTATGGCTTTCAGGACTTCCGGAAACGACACATTACATTTTAGAGACATTGTCTTCGGCGCCATCAATCAATGGTTTAACATTATACCTTTTAATTAATACATATTATTTTTAATTTTACAAAATATATACCTTTGTGTTAAGAAAACCCCAATTCTGTGTATAAAATGAAATGAACCGTCCTTTTGGGAATTTAAATGACGCAAAGTTAAGGGGGAGCTATAGATACTTTTTTCTTATATTTAAAAAATTTTTCACGATTTAACCAAAGCTTAAAGATACTTTATAATGCTATATTCTTGACTGAAAGATAAGGGATCATTAATGGATTAATGAATAATAGAAAAGAAGTGGATTACAATATAAAATCTTGTCATACTCAGCCATTGATATTATGAGAGTTAGAAATATAATTGGCCAAAGTAAAATGGATAGAAGGGTTGGAAATTAAACTTTAAATCCTCCAGTTAGAAGAAGAGCGCCACTATATAGGTATTTCCTATTCCTTAATTTATATGTATTTATTGTATACTAAGAAAAGTGTTTAAAAGTAAAATCGAACCGTTTAAATTTAGGCAAATGAAACTATAGACAATTTAAACTTTACGTTCAAAAAGACCTGAAGACTGTATTTTGTTTGATAATTGAAAGAATTTTTAAATGGCATCTTCTTTAACTCGGCAAGCAAAAATGTATCGAAACTTCTAAAACAAACGATACAATCCTATTATGATATACTACGCACTACATATAACATATCTGAGGTATTAATATTATCTCGGTAAGAAAAAAAATCGTCAAGAATAATATTTATGTAAAAAATAATGAACGCTCTTCAAACCCCTACCTCCTGGAGCCACCTTCACAAAAGCTCAAAATTAGGGGGATCGAGTAATACGCCATACTGGCTCGTTTTTTTTTTTAATTTGAGTACTACCTTACCGACTAAGGCCCATTTGAATATTAAAACTTGAAGCTACTTATTTTGAAATGATATCCAAAATTTCTTTTGATTACTGTTTGATTAATTTCATACTTAGTATGTAAAAATTGATCCCTCTCAACAATATTGTATCAACACCAATAGGGTATCTCGCTTTGAGATGCTGGTGAATTGAGTTTTAAAGTCATTATTTTAATACCCGCCCTACGTAATGACTTAAACAGACAAAACTTGTATTACAAAATTATTTTATTATTTTTATCTATTTTTATCTTAACACATTGACGACGGGAAACGCAAATTCTCGTTTTCATCAACGTACAAATAGCCGTTGTTGAAATATTACCCGTCATCAATGTGTTAATAAATGCTAGGATTTACAATTCTTAATCTATAAGAAGTAAATAAAATTTTTTCTAACTAAATGCAAGTAACAATGTTTAAGAGAAGAAACCTTTTATGTTTTTAACAATTTTTCTATAGGTTTTCGAAACTAACGTGTTTAAAATTTCCAAATATAACATCTCGGACCCAAAATCCCCAAGGTTAAATATCTCCAACCAAAACTCTGTAAAGGTCAATATCTCCAATTTAAAATCTCTTAGCAGAGAGTTAGTTAATCGACGCTGCGCAACCTGAGGCTAGACAACTTTAATTTGGAAATTTTTGACCCTTGGAAATTGGGCACGATCAATGTGTTACTTGATTATGATAATTTTTTTTTAATAATAATAAGCACACCTCTTACCATGGAGCCAAGAATATTTTACCTCTCTCAGATTAAGCATTCACACATTTCAAGAAAATGTGTTAAGATTAGGCTCCCCGACAAGCATGCAAGACATACTTCTGTTAGTAAGGAAAAAAAATTTCCAGGAAAAAAACAGTGATGTTAATGTTATAAAATAAATCATAGGGCCAGAAAGACAACGCTTCAGAACACTTTTGGATACATTTATAGTGAATTTCCCTGAGTTAGTGATGACACAAAACAAGCAAGTGACAACAGGACCAAGCCAAAAAAAGTACATAAAAGATTAGCCCAGGATTTGTTAAGAACCAGCACTCAGTCGAAGAGTCACAAAACGACATGAAGACAACTCTTAAGTACATCCTTAGACACATTCAGATCAAAGTGCTCAGCAATGCAGTTAACTGTTATACACATGCGGTTAATAGGCTCATGCCTACCGTAAGTAGTTCGAGAAAAGTTAATATGCAGAAGAAGGACACCTCTCAAGCGGCAACTATTGGCCCTAAAGGCTACTCTACCCCGGAGCTCCGCAGAGTCGTTAGTGTTCAACAGCTGGTGAATAAAAGCAACATCAGCAACATTGCGACGCTGTTCCACCGAAATCATGCCAATATGCGATAAAGGGGAAGGATTACAAGGTTGTCCCAAGGCAGATCTCTGAGCGCACATTTGTCTATGTTGAACCCCAAGTTATTGTATTCACACCGGGAATAAAAAAATGTTTAAGTCCTCCTGAAGAGAAACACAGTCATGGACATCATTGATGAAGGAGGAAATTTTCAAATTTTCGGCATAAATTAAAACATTAGAATGTTTCAAGAAATGCACGATACCATCAATGGAAAGTACAAAAATAAGAGGACCAAGATGACTACCTTGAGGTGCCCCAAATGTGGCTAAAATGCGGAGATTGTTAGCAAAGTGGGTAAAGTGCAAAAATGGCGGAAGTAGTGCTCGGGAAGAGCATACCTTGTATTCTTTATATCGTGGTGCTTAAAAGAAGTTCCGAACGACGGATATTAAATCTTTCCCCACATCAGCTGGAAATATAAGAGAGAGACTCCACCCTAGAACTAATATGATCAAAAACACTTACTGAGAATTAACACTTTGAACAGTGAGGAGTGTACCTGCTCCCCTACGAGGAATGTATGATCTGTTTTAGATAGCTTAAGAATACCAAAGCTTCTGGAACCGATTGCATTCCAGCGGAACTTATTACCACGTTGAATGCGCCAAGTAGCATAAAAGCCTTCGTGAGAGAATTACGTGCTAAAATGCATTTATACTGAGAAAATTTTTAGATGCCGGTCCCTGGGGGTCGATGCCGCTCTCAACATGTTAAAATGAGTAGACTACCCAATTGGAATGAATTGCTTGAATGGGTATTATGCACCAGGTCAGAAGAAAGTGATGTCTGATGATTGGAAATAATTAATCCACCATAATTCCAATATATAAAAGGGTGATCGACTTTTGAACAGCAATTACCTATAAAATCTGCTTGGATTTTTCGAATACAGAGTCTTGTGTTCAGGATACTAGCGGAAAATATATACGAAGAATAAGGCATGGATTCTAATAAGTCTTTGGCTTTCCCAGTATCACCAAAATTATTAAATGCAGCCAAATGTAGGTTTTATAATAAAAGAAAGCCAGAAAATTCCAGAGAGCACAGAAGAACTTATCTACGATGACTGATTATCAGGGAAGACCTCGTGATTGCAACCTCTGTTAAAAACATGCTTATATGATAAACCTTTCCATCCTCTTCAATCTGGTAAAGGATGCACAGAAATGTCTGCATTTCTACTTTAAATATTTTAGAAATTGTGTGAAAGTATTACTTCCACCTAAAGTATGTGTAACGTCCAGAAACAGAGACGTAACTAATTGTATATTATATTACAAAATAAATATAATTTATATATTAGCTACTTTAAGAGTATAAGAATAAATTTTATTAATTACTAAAATGAAATATAATTATTCAAAGGCTTAATTAAAATACAAAAAATATAAAAAAGTGTAATCCACATTTTTGTGTATAATTTTAAAATTGTAGCAGCTTGTTTTTTGATTAATAAAGTGTTTAGCTTTCATAATTTATATTTAGGAAAACATAAATAATATCTAACCCCGGAAGGGACTCCATCTGATTATAAATAAAACACGAGATATCGCCAACCTTTATTACCTACAGTCCCAGGCAAATATTTACCGTAAATCATTCAAAATCGCAACCAGAAAAAATTATATAGATAACCATCCTAAAGGACGTTTCAGGACATCCAATATCCTTAAAAGGTTTTACGACCGGCAGACTCTCATAAAGTTGACTTTATTTCAATTTTTCAATTCTGACAAAATCAACGACCACCACACTGCAACTAAATGTTGAAAGAGTCTCCTCTAGACCCTTGACTTTTTGGGGGACAACGTTTTCAACTCATATGGTATGGCTGTCGAGGCCACATACAATTCCCAGAATACTATAACCCTTTAAGGATATTTTCACATTCATATGCATAAAAAATATGAAGCAGGACATACCCCCAGATGACGTGAATACTTATCCCATGTACCAGGAGAATCAGCATATCGAGATGTCATTTCGAATTCTCCCGAATGGATCATCTTCGAGAATACCTGTCATGGGTTGGTTGTGTATGAATTTTTAAGGACTCAAATTTATAGCAGAAATGTGGAAAAATATCCTTTTACCTGTTTAGTGACGGACAAGGATAAAGTTCTCACATATCAGCTCGTTTAGCTTTTTGCATTTGTGAAGAATCCATCACATCACCAAGAACTGTGTCCATAACAAATAAAGGGCACCAAACGTGACATGTGATCCTTGTCTAAAAGGGCTTGTGTTTTAGAATATTGAATTCTCGCTTCTAAGTAATAATGAATTCCTTGAAAAATTAATAAGGAAGTGGTGATGGAATGCAGCACACACGCTATCGTGTTCATATTAAAATTACACCGAACACCATTAGCGCGCTGCAGTGCAGAATATCGGAATCTATTCGAATCTCGCAAGTTCAGTGATGACATGCTCTTTTTTGGTTATAATTCAATATGTCCAACTACCTCCACTCTATCTTTGCTGAAATTCGCTTTATCCCTTAGCTATTGCATCCCAATTTATTATCCACTCGAAACCAAGAAAGGATAAATCCCTCTCCTGACTAGAACAATACAAGGGGATGCCGGGTTATGCAGACAATGGACCTCCCAGCTCCTTCTGAATAGGATTCATTTAACGCATGCCATTGTGTCACACGGTGATTAAATACCCTTAAATGATCCTGTTTCTCGACTCTCTAACACCGCACACACCCTACCGGGAGTGTCCTCCAGGCAGTAGCTACTACAGCAGCAAAACTGTTGAGTAACATCACTCTGGAATGGGGATATCGAATTGGAATAATCCCTTTCATTGTTGTCCTTATACTCTATGGTTCCGAGGATTCTTGCAAGCAGCACAAACCCTAACAGCTAACACACTTGATACTCTTCTTCCTACATTGTCCTAATTTGGTGGGTTGGCATATGCTAAAAGGTAGAGAGTATGGCTGATCCTAGAAAAGAGCAAGAAGCTTAATTGTGTCTACGGAGGAATTCAAGAATTTACTTGAAAGGAATTCGCTGATTTATTTATGGCAGTGTGAAGTTTTTTGTTTCGCATGGGAAATTTTAATCACTATAAAAGAAATCTTAAAAATATCATATTTTTGTAAATTAAGGAAATTAATTGACAAAGTTTAACGTATATTAGTTGCAATGGAAACTAACTCCAGGACATGACTGTCCCGCGGATTTAAGTTCTACATATTTCTTCTAAGTCCATTTAGCTGCACTTTGGTGCAATGGAATCGGGCCGGACCACCTTCCAAATTTGACTTTGAAGAAAATTTCTTCATAGAAGACTTTGAAGAAAATTTCGACATATATCAAAGTTTCCAGGTCCCTAGGGTCGGAATCCATGGTTTTTAGAGAGATGTCTGTGTGCATGTGTACGTACGTTCATACGTTCATTCGTACGTTCGTGAACTTTATTTTGTCTCGCATATCTCGGCAATAGCTGCGTTCTTTTGACAACAGATTACAGAGCTATCATACATTAACTGGGTTAAATTAACTCGGTTATTTAATCGAGTTAAAAAGCTTACTGGATTATTTGAGTCTTCTACGAGAAAAAAGATGGCGTTTATTGAAAATTTTTGTGTTTCAAAATTGATTTTGCTCATCATAACAATTAAAAAATACACTAATGAGGGTAAAACTGATATTAAGACAAATTTCAAGTTAATAACAGTCTCTACTTATCTCGGGTTTGCTTAAAAAGAGGAAAAGAGAAGAAGAAGAATTAGCTATGTACTCCATGGATTCCAACCGTTCTTTTTAGCTCTCATAACTCTGTTGCCCAAAAGAACACAGCTAATAAATAGTTATATCGACTCCGGACCAATTTCGTTCGACGCATTATTGCATACTGAACACCTCATAAGGTTTGCAGAAAATTCGAATTGGCGGTTGTTTTTATAACAATTAAACTTCCAAAAGCACGACAAAATGGCCAAATGAGAAGTTGGTAGCGTGGGTACACCAGTCGCACCCAGTTTATTTATTTTCAATACCGGTTGTTGCCCTCTTGCTCTGATAACTTCGATCATTCGATTTGTCAACGATTTTATAAATTGCACGACGAAATCTTTTGTCAGGGTGTCACACTTCTCTATCAGTGCCTCTTTAATCTCTTGGATGGAAAGAACAGTCGGAACCCTGGCCCGGATTCTTCTTTTGAATTCATCCACATATGCTCACATATGGAATTAAGGTCAGGGCTCCATGCTGGCCGATCCATAGCTCGAATTTCGATGTCTGTAAGGTGATCTCCGACGATTGTCGCAGTATGTGCCGCCATGTCATGCACAAACAGAAAATTGTCGCCGATAAAACCATCGTAAGGCATAACATGTCCCGCCAGAATATCGTTGTCGTACCGTATCTACCTGCCCTATCGATGAAGAAAAGGTCGGATCGTGTTTCGAGGGAACTTCCAGCCCAGACCATACGATCACTGCGATCGCTGAGCACTGAGCGAACCGCTCTCCAGGTCCCTGTCTCCTTCCATTGTTGACATGAATGCATATCTTGCTCTATCAGAGAACAGAACATACCCCCAATCCAATCCCCATTGCTTCAAGGTCCATTCGGCATTCTCCCATGCAGATTGAAGGCGATAACCGGCGATAGTCTGGTCACTGGTGTTAGTTTAGGACCAGTTGCAGCCCTGCAGGGTGTTAAATTTTGCTCCCGGAATTTTCACACTGCGTTGTGTCGAAGATTCCGTAGTGATGTCAATACAATGAAGCGATTATCTCGCTTCGATATATGCCGGGATAGACCTGACCCGGGGCGCCGACCAAAGTCTCTAGTCTCTTGATATCTCTGGTAAACACGTTGCACGCTTGACCAGCTCATATTGAGTCTTCGAGACACTTCGCGCTGACTATACCTTGCTTCAAGTAACGCAATGACCAGAGCGGCTTTTTCCGACATTTATAAAGTTTATTTCGCCTCAATGCGAATCAACACCACAACAAGCGATTTCAATTTTTCTAGTAGACAGGAACTTTTTCTATTCAGTTGTTTTCCTTAGTCAAAATAACCAAATATGACTGAAATCGCTTGTTGAGGTAAAATATAAGCAACGAATCAAGGGATCCGCTTAACGAGTTTCGAGTTTCGAGTCTGGCTCATGTTTCAGATGATGGTCAATTGGTTGAGTCCTCTACTTCTCAGTCGGTAAAATCGGTTTCGGTAAAAGTAGTCCCTTTTTGGCGATAACATCCTAAAGCCTGATTCCTCCAGCTGAAGTCTACCAAATTTTGTCCTTTGTTGAGTGCAGAATGAAAATAGTTCGTAAATCACCCAGCTCGCAAAGTAGGTCTCAAAATTATCCAGATGGGTAGAACAGCTCTCAAGACGGAATTCCCACAGCAAAATCTAAATCACCGAGTGATCCCAGACAATGGAAGCTTTTAAACATTTGAGATGTATGTTAGTATCATCGAAAGTTTGCCAGCAAGGCTCAAAAATGCATTAAATCGTGAAATTTTACTGTCCCTGCTATCAATAGTGCTACAAAGTAATTGGTCCATCTCCTACGACGGCAGGAGATACTGACCTAGGCAATGGCTGTCTTCAGATTTTTGACAGATTTACTCAAAGTAAACTTAGCCCTTTTCCCTCACAGGTAAGGAAAGCGAAGGCAAGAAAAAGGCTATCTGGACAGACGATTCAAACAAGGCTTGCAAAGACTTAAAAGCTTTACTGCGAGGCCACCTAGCTAGCCTTTCCTATTCTAGGAGCCCCTCTTGCATTAGAGGTAAACGCTTCTGACTTTGTTATCGACGCGGTAGTGCAGCAAAAATCCAATAACCTTTGGCAACCTCTAGATTTCTTTTCGTCAAAGTTATCTAAATTCCAGGCTAAATACAGTGACGATCGCGAAATGTTCAAAAATTCATTTGGAAATCTATCGAACGGGATGATGTTGGGCTTTGGACTAAAAGCTGTCTGCCCTGCCAAAGAGTCAAGATCTCCAGCTGCTTTTCCACCAAAAACCGAAAGATTCTACACCATTCACATTTACATTATTGGACCTCTTCCTCCATCAAACGGATTCAGGTATTGTTTCACCGCTGTTGATTTAGTCGTTGACCTGAAGCGTTTCCCATTTCCAATATTCGTGTAGAAACTGTGGCTGAAACATTTGTCAAGGGATGGATTTCACGTTTGGCATCCCTTTAACAGTAATCACAGATCAAGGAACTCAATTTCAATCCGAACTGTTTTGTGAGCTGGGAAAGTTGTTGGGTTTTAAACGACATAGAGACGTAAAGCCATCGCATATCATCCTCAGTGCAACGGTTTCATGGAAAGATGGCACAGGACTCTCAAAACCGCAATCGTGTGCTATCAGGATAAACCCCGGTCCGAAGTCCTACCTTTTATTTCAATGAGATTCAGATCTATCAGCAATGAAGAATTTAAGTTTTTATTTAGAAACAGTTTTGAGAAAACTCCATGTAAAAATGCTCTTGCAGAGAGAGAGCTTTTTTTTTATTATAACACAAACGATGTGTTTTCCGTCTCAAATGGGGGTTAAACAAAATTTCTTTTGCAGCCGAGAGAATGAAATCGCTATCCGAACAGAATGCGATCTCATAAAACCCGCCAAGCTAATCAACCAACCTGGCTAGCTCATGCCTCGACTTAACATTCGTTAGAAACATATATGAGCCGTTTATTTTGAAAGTGGCCTAAGCTCATTCTTACAACCCTAGGAAAAATTAATTCTAAAGGACTTAAATTACATTTATATTTTGATTTTTACCAAAATTGAGAAATATGACTTGGGCCACTTTCAAAATAAACAATGAATATGTGTTTGGAAATTCCATAATATTGTTCTGTAAGTAATAAATGTGTACGTAAAACCGACTGGTATATTTGACGTTATCACGCCTAAAGGTCTACGGCCGCTTCAGCGGCACAAAGCACCCAAATTTTATCTAGGTCACCAAAGGTAAGAATTATCGTATTACTGCTAAGGAAAAACGTCCTTTTTGCAAATCTTCAAATCGATTGCAAAACACTGTACAGGAAAATGCAAACAAAATGCCGCACGAAAGCTTTTAAAGAGCTTTTGTACACTGATTCAAAACTTCGCTGAAATTCGAATTTCGGATTAAATACCTCATTCTAATGACATTATTCTTTACTTTTAAATTAATGGGTATTAAATGGGACTACAGAAATGATTAAATATATCATGATATTATTTTCTATGTTTACTATTGGACAAAGGCTCTTGTACAACCTTTCTAAAAAAGACTATGTTGTTTTCTAATTCAAAGAGTTGCAAGGTTCCGCATACAATTTTAAATTTAGAGAAAACAATAGCATCAAAGAATTATTATAAATTTAGCTCAGCCAAAACCCCCGGGAGTATAAAACACAAGCCAATGAAGTAGGATTTGCATATGTGTGAAATAGTTTTTTATGAATAGTGTTTTTAAAGATAGGAATAAAGAGAAAAGTAGTCCGAACATGAGTCATCGGTCTACTTTCTCTATATTAAGGCATTCATAAAAAGCAGTTCATGTGTGAGTTGCAATTTCTGCTTCGCGGCTCAGCAAAATCAAAACCTTTCTGCTGTAATATTTAAATTTTTTTCTGTAACTTTTGTTAGCTCCGTACCGCATTTCAAACACTGATCACAATAAGAAGCAAAAAAAAGTTTCCAACGTTAAATTAATAATATGAAAAATTGTTACGACATTCATTTTAACAAGTGTTACTTGAGAAAAATGCAAAATCATTTTTAAGAACCTATTTATAACATTTTACACAGAATTAATATCTTTTAAATGAATCTTTATCATCTCCAATTGACTGAGCAGATTGGCTATACCGACAGAAATTTATTCCTAAAAGAACAAATTATAAAATAACGCATTAGGACCAGATATAATTCAGCATTATGCATTTGTCCTCAAGATTTTAAAGAAGTATTCCAAGAGGTTCGCAATCAGCAATACTTCTTCCTACACCCTATCCAAGAATTCGAATAGCGTGACTAGCTCTGCTGCCATGAACATGTTGATAAACACCTGTCGGGAACAAAACAATTATATTTCGGCTTTAATTTTTCGGAAATATATTCCCCACCCTTTTTACAAGGAGCTTCTATAATTCGTTATATATTCCGCTTCCTCTTTGTACCATCCGTGAATACTTTATTTTTTTGCTTTGTCTTTGTCTTTTAAAGAGACTAGTGCACAGCAAAAGTCTCGTTACACAGAAACAGTTAGAGACGCCAGCTTGGCCCGCCTTAGAATTAACTATTTTGCAGGCCATATTGAGAGAACTTATTCCGACGAGACATACAAAAAAGTAGAAATAAGAACACTGTATGATTAGAATCGAGATTCAATGAATTCGCGCACGAACTGTACAAATTAAAAATGTGGAGCCGCAGATAGGATATGCGTCCTATCTGAGCGAATCAAGCCACACGACTCCTCATTTTTTTGCTTTCTTTTATTGAGACCAACGCACAGTAAAAGCCCCGTTACACAAAACAGTTATAGAATGTTTTCAATAGCAAAAACTGAGACAACTTCTTAAAATGTTCTCACAACACAA